>DWFO01000157.1:0-24756 GCA_018246595.1 Mimoniades nurscia nurscia
AGTACAACACCGCTCGAATTATCTCGAGTGTGTACAGTTTGGCCAGTTTAGCGCGCTCGAGTGTACACGTTAAGGGGTTAAATGAAAGAAACGGAATCAGTGAGAAACGCCTAACTCAACTCACGGAGTTTCATTAACCGTCATATTCGACTACAGCAATTATTTGGCCATATCCGAATAGCCGATAAAACGTTCGGCCGAGTATCGTTCATTTGCTCCTAAGAATTGAAGAGTTTCGTTACTTTGTCATGGATCCTATAATCAGAACCTTACCAAACTCTTATCAGACTACCATAGAAGTATACACTTTCCAATAAAAAAAGAATCATCGAAATGGGTTGACGTGATATTGAGTTATTCGTCCATTAGTCGCGCACATTCTTAATGCAAATTTAAGACTTACATGGTTTTATCATGAATGCCATTGTCACAACTGGACCAAATCGAAATGGGACCACAGCGGAAGCACCAGCTTTCAGTTAAAAAAAGAATCATCAAAATCGGTTCAATCAGTCAAAAATAATGAGGTAACAAACATAAAAATATACTGTCCATTGAAAACCTCCTCCTTTTTTGAAGCTAATTAAAAATATGGGTCGTACCGATGTGGAACCAAACCCAAGGCCATTTCTAAATTTTATCTACACGGAACACATACGAGTATAATGAATATTATTATTTTACTAACGTGTAGTATATACGTACCGTACAAAATAATAATATCGCACTAATTTCGTAACGTCATTAATATATGTACATAATAAATAGACTGAAGTGTATACTAATTTCGTATAATATTGCAATTTGTAGTTACATAGTGTTGTATTTATGTTAGCAGTACCTGCCTATTGCAATAAAATTTAATAGCGTGACGAATGACGTCAAAGATCATCCAGGCGATAAAATTACATTCAGTGTAGCTGCCACAATTTTCGGTGCATGGGGCTTAGATGAAGCCCAGCGGCGGTGCGCACTACTTAGCGAGAGGAGGCGGAGTGGTGCGCATGCGCACTGCGCTGGTGCGCTCGCCACGGCCGGTCGCCGCCCGCGCCCGCAGTTATTTACCGTGGTCACGTGACTCCATTGACGTCAATACTGACCTCTGCGAACGCCGGCCTGCCTCCAGCGCGCTTATCTAAGCCGAAATACCCTACATGAACAAACCATTAGCTTCCTCGCTCTTCGCCGCATTTGAATTACAATATAATGAAATTAGCAACTCTGCTGTACGCCTCGAAGTCTCGGTCTCGCAAAGATTAGATTGTTTCCTTGTTTGTTCTAAGAACAGGACACTATGAAAACATGTATGTATGTATGTACCTATATTAAATTGTTCCTATGGAACAGTTCACTATGGAATAGTTGGTGAGTCTACTGGCATACACCGGCCACATATCTCCGGCACTCTCTCTCTAGGCACTCCGAGCCACTACTAGAAAATCTATAGGTATTAGAAAAATCTAATAGGGCCCGACACGGGATTTGAACCCAGGACTTTTGATCGGTAGTCGCGCTTGCAAACAATACGTCCAACAAAGCAACCATTACGTACTAAAATCCAATAGAACGCGATCCGGTAATCGAACCTAGGGCCTCTCGCTTAGCAGTCGCGCTTACAACCACTCGATCGACGAGGCAGTCACACCACACAAAATGTTAGTTCACAATTAAGTTGTTTATTTGTAATAGATTATGATTATTTGTAATAGATTTCAAACAGGTTTAAACAACTGGGTAATTACCATAAATGTGCATGCAACTACGTAAATTTTACCCAGTTTCGGTTTTAAGCCAGAATTATTGACAGACACAAGGATGAATCGTGGCTGCCAGTTGCGACTCTCCACAGTTTCATCATCTTGTACTAAAATAGAACATAAAACGGTAGACCTAATATATATCTTACCTATATCCAGGACCTAATCGTGGCCTCCAATATGTATTTTTGTAAAACATTGTTTTTCACTTGAAAATTCGAAATTTCGAGCTTTAACAACATATGCCTACTAATATTGCAACAGCGCCCATTTTGTGAGTTTTGTGTAATACATATATGTACATATATGAATGGCATATTTCGGAACTACTTCATCTGTCAAAAAAGATTGATTACTAATTGAAAAATACGTTATTGCATATTCCATGTGTAAATATAAATTTTCGTAGGTAAAACAAGATTTCCTAGAGTCAAACATATCTAGCATGTTTGGCTTTGGGTTTTGCTAATGGTGACGGACATTACTTAAATATTTCTTGTTTTAGGTATAACTTATATTTACTATGATAGATTATTGTTTAACCCAAGTGAAGTCAGGGCGGGCTACTAGTACCTATAGTCTAGTATAGAATAGATTGATTTAAGATATTTTATTGGGTAGATTATATAACAAACACATTACGTAGTGTTTGGTAAGGAGCAAGAAACGTTATGTAACCGGGGAACATTACGACATCCAGAGTTCGTTGTTACGTGAATTATGTAACGATTACATTAAGTTCAACATTTTATTCTCGTTTTTTGTGTTCCCGCTCGAAGCCACGTAATATAAAATTGTGCTATAACCTTGGCCGTTTGCCGTGTTACGTCAACAACAAAGAAAGTATAAATATAAGTATGAGCTTCGTCGCATAATTCCCCTTTACCATAGACACAAGTAACAAATATTGTGCGGCTGTTCTAGGACGTTACGTCAGTAAACGTAACTTCACGCCTGTAATCGCCGAAGAGGTAGGCAGAGGAATGCAGAACACTCCCACTTTTCACCTGTTAACGTTACGTCAGTAGGTATGTAATATGTACAATTTTGAAGCACAGTATGTTAGGAAATTTAACGTAACATTACGTTTGTAATCCCCAAAGCGGTGGAAGACGAGGGTATACACTCCCACATTTCACCAGTTACATTACGTCCCACTATGAAATTAAGGGTGAACGTGTTGCCGTGCACCCGGCCTAATTCCAGACTAGCAACCACTAACTAGAAACTCTAAATTAGAAAAATTTAATAGTGCCCGACCCGGGATTTGGCCCCAGGACCTTCTGATCGGCAGTCGCGCTTGCAACGAACACAACCAACGAGGCGGTCATGTTATGAAATTAACTACTAGGTATGTACTTTGTCGAAACGCTCGCCAGCAGAAGTCAAAATGGTCGTGCAAACTACATGTTCACTAGACTATTTTGCCAGAGCTATATGTGAATATGTAATTTTGCATATTTTATTGAATTGTTAAGTATAATCGTTAAGGTGTGGTACAGAAGGGACATCACCCAACTGAATGTCATTTTTTATATGTAAAGAGTAGCAAACAACTACAAAATAGACACAAATAGCAGCTGCCGCCTGTGGACATAAGCAAGCGATCCCAAATAGGACTGTAGGAGTATGACTGTAGGAATAAGACAGTTGGTACTGTCCTATTCCTATAGGACCTAAGGAATATGACCGTAGGAATAGAACCTTAGAAATAGAAGCGTATGAATAACACAGTAGACAATAAATAGACCGCACAAATAGGACAGTAAGTGCCAGTTAATATAGTTCTGTATATGGCGGTCATTTTTTATAGACATAAATGAAAAGCAATAATTTTATCAACAAGTGGCTGCTGTCTGCATAGCAGAAGTTTGGTTATAATCTTCTAACAGTAAATGTTTATAAGGAACCACGCAGCGTAGGTACGTAGTTTGTTAACTGGAGGTAATAGTCGCAAAAAATGGATTGCGCGCATGGCACTGGCAGCCCATGGGAAGTAACGCAGGCGGTGCAAGACTAACGATATACTAATTTTACTACTTTCATCCCGTATTTTTATTCCCTTAGGATTCGAATTATATTATTGATGTGAATGTTTCTAAACATTTGAAAAGATGACAGATAAAAGTGAATTACACAATGTTACAGTAACCGCTGCAGCTAAATGTCCCGGTGTCCAACCGGGAGCAGTGTAGATGGTGTGAGAACCCCTGCCCTGCGCTCGCCAATGTGCCTAGAAGCGTGGAAGTTATGTCCCGACTGATGATAACGATGTACCTACCTACACCTACAATGGATATCATCAACAATCATGAACAGTTGAAAGTGTGAATGTCCACATAATTTAACATTATTTATTATGTCCGATATAGTCACCATTTTATACTATTAAATATTGAAAAACTTTAATAATAAAAGTTACTTGTGGACAAAACTATGAATCTATGAAAGTTTTGGAACACGTTTCTCCGACGAGTGATAGTCGCTAAGTCACCGACCAATGTACTCATTATTAATGTGTCTGTCGACATTACAATTTCAAATTGTTCAAAATTAAAACGAACTAAGTAAGATTAGATTTCCACTTATTGACTTTTTGATTTTTAATGGGGCATAATGTGGCATACATTGAAGTTGAAATAAATTCGTCGTCCGCCGTGCGACGTGAGTCGTTGATCTGCACGTACATGTTATTCTAGATCAATTCTCATCTCCGATTTTGGGAGTATAACTCCCCTAATGGATATTAAAATAAAATGATATTTTAGGTATTTAAATAGATTATGTTATATATTTAAGCTAGGTATGAAGGTAAATCAGGTCTGCATCTTTATCTGATCACACCAAAATGACTGCCTCGTTGGTCGTGTTGGTTGCAAGTGCGGCTGCCGAACGAGAGGTCCTGGCTTCGATTCCCGGGTAGAGCACTGCAAAATTTTCTAATTTAGATTTTCTAGTAGGTAGTGGCTCGGAGTCTGGATAAGTGCCCATCGTGGGACTTAAAAGTAACTGGTGGTACGTGGGAGTGTGCTACATTCCTCTGTCTACCTCTACGGGGATTACAGGCGTGAAATTACCAAAATGAATGAACTGATTTTAACAGAACGATACGTGGCGAGCTAGTCAATTGTGGGCACGTTTGCATACTTTTTTACATTTGGAACAACTAGCAGCCTCAAATTTCTGCGAAAAGGATTCACTTTTATACTCGTAATTATCTTAGAAACTGCCACTGGATTCTGTGTAATGGGCTTAGCCTCTCCCCCTTTTTAACCTTCGTATGAGATACACTTCATTTCACAAACATTTGCACCCCTGAGAACTTTTCTGCTACTAAGGGGCGGTATATACGGTAGGTACTGGACAGTGGCAGTACTAGGTGATCACTTAAAAAAATATCTGAGAAACTACTCTTCAAGCATAGCTTTTGGAACGTACCTCACCTAAGTCCTCTTTCAAAGCTTACCATTCCACTCATCATGTGTAGAAAATAGTAGTAATTTCAGAAAAAAAACAAAATGTCCAGCTACATAATGACCTCTACCTCTTTACACGTCATATTACTCGTACAGCTGAAACCTTACGTATGTACTCATAACTTACATATTCGACTGGCTCGTTGGTGCTGTGGTTAGTGAACCTGACTGTTACTCCGGGAGTCGTGGGTTGGATTGCCACCTAGAATAAATATTTCTGTGATGAACACAAGTATTTGTTGTGATGGGTGTGAAAAATAAAAAAAATATCTATTTAAGTATACCTATATTACATCTGTATATGTATATCTGTAATTTATCAGCCGTAGGTTACCATACCACAAGCTCTGTGTTAATGCTTACTTTGGGATCAGATGGCCGTGTGTGGAGATGTCCCGAGATATTATTGATATGTTATTCGATGGATTGCATCACGACTTTGCCTTGCATAAGAAGAGCACCTAACGCATAGCTTGTAGGTATTTATAATAAAAACAATATGTTCTGCTCGAAAGAACTAGTTCCTTATATATTTTTTAATTCAATAAAGACCAAGTATTACCTAATGTTTCTTACATAATATATTTATAATTTTGGAACATGAACCTTATTTAAAATATTATAATAAAAGGTTTAGACATTAAAATGTAAGATTTAAAAAATAATTACGTTTAACGGGTACGTGTATTTGCCTGTCTGTAAAAACTACGGTTATCGACCATTATAGGATTAATTTTTTATTTCCTGAATTTTTTGAAACACGTCTGCGCCGTCGCAACGCATTGATAGAATAATCATGAACAACTTTACAAAATATATGCAAGAAATATAAAATTACCTAATAGTGAATGTATCGTATAACTACTCTTGATTTCAAAATATTTTTTTTTAATTTCTAGTTATTTCGATAAGAATAATTCGCCGAAGTATGTTTTCCAATAGCTATTTTCTACACTAAGAACTAAATTATTCTGAATAACTTGGGGTGAATAACATAAGGAAAGTCATGAATATCACGGATAGAACAAAAACAAGTACGTCATAAATACGAACCTTATTAGAAATCCAAAATACATGTAGACTAGAATTAAAATACAATAGTGAGTGATGATTATACACGCTTGGGGAGGTTTATACATGCATTGATGGCTGGGTCAACAGACTGAAAGATGTCATCCGAGACGTCCACACGAGATAAGAACGAGATATATAAACATACATACACACGCACGCACGCACGCACCAACGCACATGCACGCGGAGCACACGCACGCGCAAACGCACACGCACACGCACACACACTGATCATCGCCTACGATTTTTTCCGCGTATGGCTCCAACCTCTCCAGTACCTAATACATGTATAATTATGATAAAACTTTGTATGCACTCGATAATAAAGTAATGCCACGGTAGTTTGTGCACTGTTCTTCACTTCCCTTTTTATGTATTACACAGATACCTAATGGAACTATTCCATTTTATCGATTGGTTGCCAACTTTCCATACCATCGAGAGGAGTTCCGGTAACGTACACGGAGGATCTGTTCCACCATACTTCTACAGTTCAGATTCAGACGCTATCTACACCCGGAATTCCGCTGTTTTTTTAACTTTTGTTTTGATATATGTTTTGATAACTATATAAAACGTAACATCACGCATGTCATCCCCTAAGAAGTAGGCAGAGGAATGTAGAACACTCCAACGTTTCACCAGTTACGTTACGTCCCACTATGGAATTGGTGGTGACCCTATTGCCATACACCGGGCATATATCCGAATTTCCAGCCACTACTAGAAAATAATAACTAATCATAATCATAATCAATAACAACTAATCATAATCATAATCAATAATAAGTAATCATAATCATAATCAATAATAACAAATAATAATAAATTAACACTTGTATGAGCAATGTTCTTCGTGTCCGCCTACGTAACTTAGTGGTTACACTGTACACTGCAGGAAATAAGTCCTGACACTCAAAAAGGAATTCAAACGCATAGTTCATTTTTATACTAAAGAATAGAAAGCTATTAGCATGTTTAATAAACACTTATATTGTAAAATTTCATGTTTTTAATGACTCTCTTATTATAATTCATCACAAATTGGCAATCACAGTGCTCGCCCTGTGCGATCCAATTTGAAATTTGCTGATATCATGAACATCATAACGAGCCAGAGTATCTAAGTTTTGAGTTGCATCCTACAGAATTACTTTATTACTTTATATCGCATTAATATATAGTATTCATTTTAAATATAATATACGAAATGGAGGCAAAATATAAAATAATTGTTTATTACTAAACGGCACGAGCCAAGTGCCGAACTAGCTATGGAGATATGCTATAAAAAAAACACCATTTCGGTCCTTTTTAGCATTGGCAATAATAACATATAATTATAAAATAAGAAACACGAAAATTAGATACAGCATAACATCTTAGGCCCAGAACAACAAATTTTGTGTAGTAAAAAAATGTGTCACCGCACGTCCAAAGGTTTTTTCTTAGCACAGATATATTTTTAATTTTCGGGTAATTTAGAATGTTTATTACAAATACTCGCTTACTACAAACACACGTAATTTTTATTTTTTCGAACATTTACTTATTTTTTCATTTTTGTACATAATCCTTTACGAGTAAATTGATGAGAGCCTATTGCGTATAGCATAGTCCTACCTGTTTTACCTGTTTTTTTTGCATCAAAACAGTCATCACCTAATCCTTAACCACACGACGAGTGGCTTAGGTAACTGTAACGTGCGATTATGCAGACACGTGCCTGGAGTATTCCGAATAGAAGAAAGAAAGCTCCTTCGTCAGCGGGCAGATAAAACGTAAGGCCGCACTCGGTCACTCACCGCTGTGTAGGTACACCAAATTTACCACAAAAGTATTCAGGATACGAAATTACAAATCCTGTTACACTTCTAGATATACATAATATATATTACTCTTCATGAAATTGAGTCAATTGATTGGATAATATAAGTAGCTGTACAAATATTTTCTAAGAAAACTCCTAGGAATATATTCTACAAAATGTTTGTAGCGTACTTAATATAAACTAAAAACAAAATTACATTTTAAGTAAAATATTGATGCCTTCACTGTTAGTCCATCTCGCTTCTTGCGACGACGCATGTAAGTTTAGTTTGTATTATACTATTACACAATATATATACCTATATTATGTAAAATTACAGGCATTTAGGAAACGCACGAGTTGTCAAGAATCTTTATTCTTACAGTCCTGCCGCGCTTCTTGCATATGGCTAAGTAGTAAGCATTAAAATTATCAATTAATGCCTGTCTCCAAAAATTACAGTCATCACCTCAACTACAACACCTCATAACCGCGTATCACATTATTCACACTAGTAGGTACACAATTCAAACTGCGCACTGCTTTCCGGCAGAAACGGGAGCGGCAGTGCTACTGCCAGTGAACTGGACTACCTCAAGATTACTAGTTCAGGAATGTCCTCGATGGTCTTAAATTGAGAGATACACTTAATAATTCTGTATGCTGGGAAATGTTACAAATTATTCTAATACTATGGACCAAAAAGGAATACATTATAAGTATAATGAGAGCTACTTGCATTATTTTTAAATCGAAATCAATAATACATCTCTTACACTTAAGTCACGTGTCGTTTGTTGTGCTGAATGTAAAAGAAGCGCATTAAGTCTCTAAGAATAGAGAAATTCAACACGCAGTAGTGGGTGCCGACGCCGGACGGGACTTACACATATGAAACCTTTTTTTTGTTTACGGGGGAAACCTTCAAAAGGTATCCTGGGAGAAATACCGGGTTATGTGGGAGTTTTACTGCTTTAGAACCTCGTTGATGGGTTTCCTCGGCACTAGTAAGAGGAATCCGGGATATCCAACCGATGCCATCATAACACGACGCCCTCTACGGGCCCGCCACTCGGGAGAGCCTTATCCCATGGATTCCGATTCTCACGACAATGTGCGGCCACACATGTAAATAAAACGAATGAAGTGTCAAATTAATGATAATCATTACATGTAACATGTTTCATGTTACAAGTTACACGTTACGTGTTACGAAGTGCACAACACATATTATGTTACGTTATCTTACGAATTATTTATTAAGAAAAAAAGCGTATCCACTTGCATCCCATCCAGTTAGATTGCAGTTGCCATTTCGATTGGCGTTCGCAATCACCATCCATAAATCCAAAGTTAATGTTTGGGATTATGCGCTTTAGTTTAAACAGATAAAAAATTTAAATCTATTATTAAAGGAAATCTTTGTAAAAAAGCTTATTACAAAGTAAATGATTATTTAAATGATAAAAATGCTTGGTGTGATGTAACTCCAGCTCCACAATAAATTTCATTAAGTATATTGCAATATTCTAAGTGCTTATTTTAAATTTTGAATAAATGTGATTTGAATTTGAATTTGAAATCTAAACCCAGTAACTATTATATCACTCGGATAAGTACCTACTAATTAATAATTATGTCACTACTATTTTTTCCATGATATATTTATTATAACTGAAATATCATTAAAATAGCGAAAGCAATCTCTTCACATGAATGTTTGAGAAAATATGCTTCTACATTGTATGCGTATGTACATATATGTTCCCTATTTATCGGTAAAGGAATCGTACCTTCTACAGGAGGAAAGAATAATTGAGCCAGTTACCAGTGCCGGTACAGTCGCAGGTGTAGTTGTTGACGGCGTCCATGCAGCGGCCGCCGTTGAGGCACGCGTCCGTCAGCCCCTGGCACTCGTTCACGTCGATCTCACAATTCGGACCGTCGTAGCCTGGGACCGGTTATGTGTAATCGTACATCACCTCTGAATTATGCAATTTAACCGTATTTGTAAAGAATTGTGTGAATAGAGCCAATATTTATACCATTAAAACTATATAACACAACGCACCGGGTGGACAGTGGCACACGTAGGTGTCCGCGTCCTGCGGCACGCTGCAGCTGCCGTTGTTGCGGCACGGGCCGGCCACGCACATCGGGTGCAGCGACACTTCCAACTCGCAGTAAGTTCCTATAACGAGTAGCGGCTGCTGTGCAAACTGATCCAAAAGTGTTTCGAAAATTACCGTTTAACTCGTGCCATACTAAGGACAATAAAAATATTATAGTATTGGAGGCAGTCATTCTATCGTCTCATTCTATCGTGTACTCATCGGACGTAACGAGTGACATCGTGTTTACAACAAGCTAGGGTATATCGTTCCGAGTGCCCGGTGCGCGATGCCCGCGGACGGCTCACCGTGGTAGTGCGGCGCGCAGTGGCACGCGTAGTCGCCGCGCGCGTCCTCCACGCAGCGCGCGCCGTGCTGGCACGCGGCCGACGCGCACGGGTCGCCCGCGTCCACCTCGCAGTTGTTCCCCGTGTAGCGCGCCGAGCAGTGGCACTCGTACCTGCGCCACACCGACACCCACGCGTACGGGCCACTGTCACACTGTAGCTCGGGCGGCCGTCGTCACCGAAGGCGCGAGGGTACTCACCTGTCGTGTCGCGATATGCAGGTGCCGTGTCTCAAGCACGGCTCGTTGTAACAGTGATCTTTCGGTGGTATTCTCAGCACGTCTTTTCTGTCTTTACCTGTAATAGAATAGAAAAAAAAATCAGTCACAAAATTACTTTAAAACATATTGTAGAAACTTAACTATCGAAGGAGCAGCAAACGCATCAACTTAAGAAATAATACACTTATTTAATTATTTGTTTATTTTTCCGTTTTTTTATTTTTCTGTTTTTTTATTTTTAACCGACTTGATATACTTTTGGCTCATCTTAATAATTTAGGGCAGTCTTCAGACCTATTGAGAATTGAGGCTGTGTATCGTTAATAAAATTTCGCACGTCTGCATGTTTGATGATTCAATTAAGTTTGTAATACTTACACTCGTCAGTTGTGAGCGGGCAATATCCGAAGCGCACGTTGCTGTGCTGCGCGTGCTGGGCGTGGAACTCCAGCTGCGGGCCCTCGTGGACGCAGCCGCTGAACAGGTTGCCCACCAGCACCACCGCGCCCTCCGCCTCCAGTGCGCCCGGCGCCAGTAGCTCCGGGTTCCATGTCACGTTCGATATTACCTGCACACATATGAATATCACTGGAATATCTCATGAAGCCACTTGTGAGTGATAAAAAGACATGGTTCCCAGATCTACCTGTCTACCCTCCGAATGATAAATGCCCGTTAGTTTCGCATACGAATTAGAAAGAGACACGCTAGTATTTTTAAAATCACATATGAACCTACCACGAGGCCAAGACTTCCTATGTAATTTTGTAAGGCATGATAAGAAGATCAATATAAAGTAAAACGGCCAAACGTGAAAGCGACATAAGCCGATTTGGACTCTGTCAAGGATATTACGGTGATTGGATTGACCTTCCGCATTGTTAGTCTAAAGTGGACGTATTCACTGGGAGATAAAGATAGATAATGTCATGGACAAAAAACAGAGTTAACAGAAAACTGAATGCACTTGACGACTACAGAATGAAACATTTAATTACACGAAAAGTAAACTATTTCTCAAGACAGTAGTAATACCCTTGCCTAGCTGACGACGCGATTATAAGATTGATCTGTCCCTTTACCTAAATTTAATACATGTACTTTTATATATATATATATCGGTAAGAAAAACTTGCATGAAATGTTTGTAAATACCACTCTTGGGTATACAAAAGGTAGGATTTATCGTTAAGGAATAAACCTCCTATGGACAACATTCGTGTAAAATCTAATCTTAGGCCAAGGATTATCAAGGATAAAATATCAGCTAGCGACATATATAAGCCTTGATAACCTGATGTGGACCTATCGTGATGTTTCTCTGATAATTCAAACGTATGATAATTATAATTACCTGTGTATCCTTATCGACCTCAAGAAGCACCGAGGGCGGGTTGGGGCGGTAGCGCAGCGCGATCCAGTGCCAGCGGTTGTCGAGTGTCTCCTTCACGAGCCCCACGTCGCGCTGCGGCTGGCCGGGCCGCAGCCACGACACCACCACCTGCTCGAACAGCGCCGTCACGTGCAGTGTGTACCCCTCGAACCGCTGCGAGAACAGTTCTCCCCCTGCCGGCGTCGGACACGACGGTTACAATTATTACTCCATATTCACTATATCGAAAACGGTTCATACAATGTTAATGTCTTCATTTGAATGAACACGACTTTTAAGCGACAGAGCTGGGCAGATGTTTGAAATAGACATGTATACATACGGCTACTTTAATGGTAAACAGAAAAGCCCAAACACACCCATAGCCACAAATGTCCGTAATACTACAACCGTTCAACAAAAGTTAGGCAGTCAACTCGGCCGATGGGCAGATGTACCACTTTTTACTGCGCACCCTGCATCTCTTCATCTTTGGTTTTTCATTTTGCCCTATACGATACTCTCTCTTAAAATATTTAGTATGTATCACACATTTTCAAGCGATCAGACCATGTATAAGGCGAAAACCATGTACTTATAAGTAGTTTATTTCCTTAGAATCATAAATATGGTGCGGTATTCAGCATGGTGTCGATGACTTGTCAACGCTACGCAAAAGAAAATTGACACTGATTGGTATCATATAAAGACCTAATTAGAAGCCCAAGCGTAAAACACGCGCTGACCATAATTCAAGTGAAGCCCTGCTAAGTACGAGCAGATTTGACGTCATCGGGGGCACAGTAGTTCCTTCAACCACGTTGCTTTCTCGTGGCGCATTATTATTTATTATGGTATAGATTTTTTTGTCTTTATGTTTCCGTTAATTTTGTTTTTTTTTTTCAATTTTACCCTCTCTATAAACAACCCGAAAGAACGTGTGTATTTAAATATCTTTAACTAAGTATTGAACTCGTTGGTCGTGTTGGTGTCAAGTGCGACTACCCAACGAGAAGTCCTGGGTTCGATTCCCGGCTCGGGCACTACTAAATTTTCCAATTTTGATTTTCTAGTAGTGGCTCGGAGTCTGGATATGTGCCCGGTATATGGAAATAGGCCTATTCCATCGTGGGTCTTAAAAGTAACTGTTGAAACGTGGGAATGTTTTACATTCCTCTGCCTGCCCCGTCGGGGCTTATAGGCGTGATTTTACTTTTTTTTTCATTGTACCAAGAAAAGTCTCACAGTGAGTGCATGTTGTATTTGATTACAGGTTGTCTACGTGGACTGTGTTACAACTCTCAAGGGTGTATCGTTGGCAGACCTAATATATAAGTATAAAAATGTGTATTTCATACAGTAACATCACACGACAAGCGTCGACGCTAGGGGGTTACAAGCCACACATATGTCACACAACATTACTTGTACAATCTGCTTGTAATCAAACATTTCTACGAAAGGTACACAAATAGTAGGACGTAAAAAGTAGTAAAACGATAAATGTAGGTACTCCGCCGATGTGCGTTAGGGGCGTTGCTATGACGAAAAATAATTGAAACAATGACGCAAACTTGCATGTTAGTGTAAATATCTCTACGATATGGCAGTACGTTTGTCACAGGAAAGTGAAATTGAGAATATCGATATTACATTAAAGGCCGGATCGACGGTTTCTCTTATATCTCATTATAATTTACGTAATAATCAAGACTTTGTATAATTATGTATGTATTACTATTAACACAAACGAGTCTCTTTATGGCGATATGTAAGCATAAAACACACACATACACACACACACGGCACAAAACAACGTCCATAAATCACTATAAAACGATTTTTTATGCTACGCGACATTAGCACACGGCCGATTTGAAGTTATTATAATGGTACGTTTGAAATTCATATTTACCCGTTGTAGGATATTGTTGTTACAACACTCATAGCGAGGGTAACGTAATGAGTGCATTAAAACAGCCCTAATTGATCGATTAATAAAATATGACAAATAACCGTGGGACATGTCGAGTGAATATTGCATAACGAGCCAGGACTAACAATAAGTTGCGAGACTAGCGAGTGATGTTAGCTGAACACGATGACGCATGACGCATGTCATGGCCAGTGGCTATGCGAGAATCTTTGGTAATATAATGTTTATATGGAAACTAAACAGGAACGCCGACTTGTTGACGCCAAGCGTTTAACGCACCACCTACGCAGCGTTTGTCCGAGACAACACTTTCCTCAATATTATTATTATTCACTGTATAAACTATTTACTTAAGAAATAACTCGATAAATGAAACATTAAAAATAATATCAAAAAACCAACTATAGTATAATCGTATAGACGCCAATTGTCTAATCAAAATTGGTGCTTCCTACCTACATTGAAATACCTGCCCTAGCATAGTCCTGAACTTTGTAAAGTAGCATACTTTTTTAGAACTTGAAATAGCAGTTTGAAATAGTAAAGAACTACGCCTGAGAAAGGATCCCAGCGGATGAGCTGTATAATAATTTGATGTTGTCTATTACAAGGACCTCTATGTCAGTGCCATTTACCTACCGCGTTAGGGATCTAACGTGCACATATAATAACACTTATTGAACGTTATTATTGATAGGGACTGTACTTAGGTCGGCTGCGCGTCCAAACCTATGTAAACACCTAACTAATAGCTATGAATTACGAACTGTTGCAGCCCAGTCGCTGCACTTGGCCCATACATTTTAAATTACACACATTAGACAGCTCTACATCCACCTGTGTACGTAAATTGCGAATGATATGAAATGTTATATAAACATGGACAACATTATGACAAAGGAACATTATGTCTATACATTAGTGTATAAAATATGAGCGTCGTCATGAATGTTCAAAGGAGGAATATGTGATTACATCGAGTATACATATAGCAATGGGACTGATGTTGATACCAATACTGTTGAAGGATTTTATTTAGATATGTGTTTGCTAAGTGCACGTGCGGCAGGATGGCTTATGTTGCAAACGAGTGGCCATACAGCGAAGTGTCAAGGCAAGCCATAAGAGTAGTGTCCACGTGCTGCTGTGTGATGCGCGCGCTACATAGACCTAGCCTGCGACGTCTCACACTCACGTAATATCTTTACTGTAGACTGTTCACTGGGTTCTGTTCAAACATAAAAACCATTAGTCAAATGTACATTTCATTATATTTTACGGAATAATCTTTCCTTCTCTTACACGTATGTACATACAACACAAAGTTCCCTCATAAACACGCTATATTACACACAGGCTGTTATATATATAATAGGGAACAATGGGATAACTTGTTACGCTAATGTTGTCGTAGCGTAACATGTTCCATCAAAACTTTTCGAACTAATAATGTAGGCGCACACGACAGAACGAACAAACAAACAGATAAGACATTTTTTGTTAGCATTGGCTCTGATAGGTGCAAAATATAATTTACATTAATTTTCCCGTCTGCGATTTCACTATAACGGCAACGGCTACGGCTAGTTTACTATAACAGCTAGCTACGGGAGAAATAAAGACAGTTAATTTTCACTAGTGAAATAATAAACATCTCTGAAGCATGTCTATCGTGACGTCAGCGTTAAATAGTCGATCTCGCGCGCGATGGCTAGTGGTCACGCGACCATCAGATGACCGTCGCAATTACCATCCACCAACGCATTATTTATCGTGTATTCATTCAAACGGCTTTCAACTGCCACGTAACAGGCGCCCTTGACCGTCATCCCCCTTGATTGCAAATGTCAACGAAGTAGCTACAACATTGTTTATATTATTTCTAGTGTCTAGAATTTAGAATCTAGACTCTAGATCATCGATTCCCAAATGGTGGTCCGCGGTCCTTCTACGGAGCCCACGGGCTCCGTAGAAGGACCTCAGAAGTTCCGCGTTCAGACCGAAAGTTAAATAAACATTCGTAAAAAAATCATAACTACGTTTATAATTACTACTTCGCTATAACCCGGTCAACAATTAATTAATGTTTTAACAATTTTGTTCATTTATATGTATGTTCTTTTCAATGTTCCGAGACCGTATAAAATCGGGAACCTATGCTCTAAATAACAGATAAGGAGAAAAAAATCAAAGTAAACTCTTTAATGCCAATATTAAATCTCAAACTTATAATAAATCAAAATTTTAACCAAACTAAAAACCGACTTCAAATAAAACAAATTAAAATGCACAAAAAAGTAAAAAAATAATTAATATAATAAAAATAATAAATAATCAAAATCAATCAAATTATTACGATAATATAATGTAGGTACAATTATTGTTATTTTTGAAGTCTGTGTAGACGACATAGGTAAAATAAAAGTTAATTTGTAAATGGTTGTATGTAAGTTTTGATATTCTGTCACAGTAGGTACTTACTCACAATATACTGCAGTTGGTATAAAAGTTGTGAGGTTTCGTTGGCAGTACCTTTGAAGTAAAGCCTTTCAAATAAAAAAAGAATCATCGAAATCAGACAGCCTATAAAAATCGGCCGAGTATCGTTTATTTGCTTCTAAAAATTGAGGAGTTCCGTTATTTTGTCATGAATGTTACAATCAGAATGTAAGCAATCTCTCATTACAGTACCTTAGAAGTATAACTTTCCAATAAAAAAAGAATATCGAAATCGTTTAACGTGATATTGCGTTATTCGTCAATTTTTCGTGCACACATTTAATGCTAATTTAAGACTTATGTGCCTTTATCATGGATGCCACTGCCGGAACTGGACCAAATTTAAATGGGACCAAACAGGAAGCACCACCTTCAACCCACCCAGTTCAAAGTTCTGAGGTAACAAATATGTATATCCCAAAACAAAACACGAATTGAGTACCTCCTCCTTTTTGAAGTCGGTTAAAAATATATTCCCAATCACAAAAAAATATCTATCAACATGAACTGGATACGAGTTTAAAAAGGCGAAGGTGACCACATATAGTTATAAAATTGGTTTAACTGTCTGGGTTTAAGTTCACAATTGGGGGAAACATGGAAAAATGATCACAACATACCGCTATCGTGTCGGTAAATTTATCAAGTTACAGAACTTACAAACTGCCCTGAAAACTCCCGACAAGGCTTAAAGGTCCGTTATCTAACAATAACAAACGGAAACGGTCGCTTAGTTAACATGCACTAAGAAGTACATGAACGATCATGAATAGGTATTTGCCGACCGAATCCGACGCGACGTTACATTTTAACAGTCTGCCAAGCGTTTCATTTGAAGTGCACGTCAGCGCTGCGAGCACTTCAAATGAAACGCTTAATACCTTATAAATATATAAATCAAAACTTATATGGAGAATAACTTTGTAAATAGCGACTGCTTCGTTTGTTGGAGTGGTGAGCAAGCGCAACTGGCGATCGGGAAGCCCTGGGTTAAAATCACGGATGCATTACTATTAGGTTTTTTAAATAGAACTTTTAGTTAACTGTCTAACAGTTGCTCGAAATCTGGATCTGTGCCCAATGTATGGCAATAGACTCAGCCCCACTTTCATGGTAGGACATACAACATAGCTGGTGAATCATGGAAAAGTACTTATTTAAAAGTGTAGTCACTCTTCAGGAAAAAACAGTCATATATGTACCTTAGAAAATAAAAGTTAATAAAATAATAAGCATTAATTAATAAGTTGAGTTTTATGAAATAATCTTTAGCTATTACTATCCTGTAATCCTTTTATGAGTGAAATAAATGTGTAGAACAAACAAAACAAATTCCAGCAAAATAATCTGATACTAATTTGATAAAATGTAAGGAAAAATTATATTATTATATAATTATATTATTCTGATTGCTTTGTTGCTTGAAATGTTGCAACTGTGACTTGTGATCAAGTTATCCTCAGTTCTATACCCAAGATGTATAGTTTTGGATTTTAGTAAGTTAACATTTCTAATCATATCTTAGAATTTGGAATTGTGCCTGGTGTACTGCATTAAGCTCATCACCTACTCAATAGCATGATGTAAATATAAGGTGAAATGTGAGAGTATACCACTCTCCTACCTCGTCAGAGCCCACAAGTGTGATGTTATGTATTCCACTACCCTATTAGGAATATTAAATTAGTCTGAATTATTATTTATCAGTCACCAAAACTGGGAGTAAAATGAGAATTACGATTATGAATGAATGTATGTATATATGTATGTACTAGACTTCACATTTAAAGTAAATCAATAAATAAAACCAAATGATAAAGTAAAGACTGATCATATTATG
Organism: Mimoniades nurscia nurscia; assembly: GCA_018246595.1. Lineage (NCBI taxonomy): Eukaryota > Metazoa > Arthropoda > Insecta > Lepidoptera > Hesperiidae > Mimoniades > Mimoniades nurscia. The sequence continues at coordinate 18,444 of DWFO01000157.1, forward strand.
ATTACAAAGTTAAGTTATTTTTTTTGTATAAAAAATTTAAGAAATGCTTTTGATCTTATTAAAGATTTGATAGAAATATTTTGATTTTATTAACCTTTTTTCTGATACTCACATTTGCAAAACATTCACAGAAATTTTGCAAATGCGAATATGCAAAACTTTGTGAATTTTTGCGAATGTGAATATTCATTACATCACTAATATGTACATAGTGAATGAAGTTCAAAATAATTTTTTTTTTACAAACACCTTATCATTGCTCTCTTTAACACCGATCTGATCTCAGAATAACGGGTTAAGGTCTTTGTCACATTGATGATATTTATAACTTTTATCACACTCACATTCCCGATAAATATGCTTGTGGTTGACTGTGAGGGAACAGGTGTAAGATATGTCCGACTAGGACTATTATATCAACTGTGGCTATATGTAGTTTAATGTACAATGTACTAACAACACCCTATTATTTATTTTAATGTATTGATGAAGGACTAAATGCTATTATTAATATTATTTGGTAATAATTTGAAGTGCAATAGGTATAAAACGAAATTATCAATTACTGTATGAAGAAACAACATATTTCAAAAAAAAGTAAGAGCTATGAGACCTAAAATATACACAGTAAGTTACAGCATAACTTCTTAAAATACAAAAATTATAAAAATCCAAAAAAGTTTAAAAAATTTGTTATTAAAAAATTTCATTTATCCAATCCATGATTTTTTTAATATTTGTATTTTTCAATTGTAATTTTTATTTTTATTTAATATTTGTATACCCAAAAGGGTACAACTAGTGTACACACCTTAAGTTTTGTTAAGTTAATTACCATCTAAATTACTATTTTCTCATGTAAGGTATTTTGATATTAAATTTGAGTTTCTATAAAAAAATATTTAATACAACATTTCAATTAATCATCAGAGTAAAATTAGCAATGATAGTATATTTTTCAGAAGCACTTATTATCTAAATTATAAACAAACATGGAATAAAACTACCTGATAAAAATTGGTGATAATCTTAGCGCTGAAAAAACGTCATGTTGTATCTTCTAATACTTTAAACAAACAATCTATATAGGTAGAACCGTGTCGAATTATTATTTAAAATAACAGTTACCTATCTTGTGCCGGAACTTATTGATAATAACAAGTTTCTAACGTCTCAGCTCAATTATTTCCATTCCATTTCACATTTATAGTACATACATACATATCTTCACGCCAGGTCCCTTGCGGGGTAGGCAGAGAGCACAGAGTGCCAAATATCACATTTATAGTAATTTATCAATTATTATACAATTACGAAAATCGTAAAAAAAATCCAAATAAATCCGTTATTTCTAAACGCATGGCAAAACTGGACGAAGTCAGTAAATGGCGATTATTTAGAAATATAAACTGTAATTATTTCCTTACCCGTTTAGTTTCGGTTGCGTTGCGTTTTCCATAACGTTATTTTTTATTAAACAGCCAGGAGTTTCAGATTTCGTCGTTATGTACTGTGCTTCAACATCCTCTAATATAGCAGCCCGATCTGCATTAGTTTTGTTTAACTTATCACTCGACAAACTTTTCGACCGATACCTCCCGTTTATTGGCGCCAAGCTTTTATCCGCGAACGCAGCACTCAAACCGCTCAACTTCGTATCATTTTGATAATTTTCGCTAATTATATTGGATGACATCTCGCGCCAAACAAACACAGCACATACGTCAAAGAAATGTCAATCACACCTTCGCCGCGGCACAACTGACGTTTGCAGACACAAACCAAACGTTTTGCCAACGAGCGGGCGACGAACAAAACAATGCTATTCGACCGAGTTCACAATACCACTTAACTTTATTGTAAACGGTTCACTGTGTCCGATATTAAACGTAGCCGAGTAACGGGCTCGTGACAACATCTATGTTTAAAAAATTTGGACAGTTTATTTCAATGTCGTAGCGTAACGAGGGTGAAGGTAAAACCAAAGCTATTGTACAATACTTACAGAATAAATAGCTCCGCCCACCGGTGTTAAAAAAGCAATGAACGATTTAATAAGAAGCATCAAAAACATAGGAAGCGTCAGATTTAAATTAAATAAAAACTAGGAAATCGTTCCATTACCAAATGGCTACATCAGGTCAATGTGCGACTTCCTTAGTCATTGAATAAAACATTAGCAAAAAATTCGTCGGCCTAATTTGTAAATCAATTAAATTATTTTAGTTAAATCTGTATGTACAGATAGAAAAACAATTAAAAATGGCATGTGGATGTACAGTTGAAGACTTGAAGACATTAAATTGCAGATGCACAAGCATTACTTAAACAATATAACCGTACTAAGAATGTACGTACTTATTATTTAATATAAACCTATATAATTATCAAAAAAAGAGGACTCACTTTTTTGGGAACCTTATTATGAAAATAAAATTATATTTGTTTTATATTGTTTTGTTAAGATATAAAAATATGTATATGGGCAGATGCGTATACTTTATTTATAATTGATTAGAGGACATTGACGGTAGATATAAACCGGATCGTGGCGTTGGTACCTCGTCGGGAATTATCATGCTGGAGAGCGCTGTTAATGTACCGAGGCTGGTCACTTGACCTCAAACGAACGTGCGTCGCTTCAGAAGCAATTTGTACAGCACACGGCATATTAACTGTCCTAATGAGACACTAAACTATTTACTAGCAGAGGTACTTAAGTGAGAATTAATGAAAGAGAAATAAATTTATCAATAATTTGATGATAATTCTCTATTCAATGTTAATTTGTTCATTAGTAAGTGGTTTTCAGTTTATTTATTAGTAAATTTTATACCAATAAAAAGCGATATTGTATTGAAGCAACTTTAACAGCATGTAAGTATAATATTTTGTCATATTAAAATCCAATTTAGAGCTTACGCTGCATCCGAATTATAAATGATAATGTAAGAAAAATCTAATAGGTATTAATGATGATGTAACTTTTCTAAAGGTTACATCATCATCACCATTGTCAGTCTTTTGCAGTTCACTGCTGGACATAGAGCTCCCATAGTCTTTATGTCCACAATCCCAACGCTGGGCAAGTAGGTTGGGGATCGCTGAGCAGCTTGTCGCATTAGCTGTGCCTAGACACATTTAGAGCAAATTGATTTATTTCCGGTTACGTGTCACTGACTAGGTTACTTAAATTATTTACTATCTGTCTCAAATGAAATGAGGCGTTACAATTCAAAATTTATTTGTACCTCAAAATTTATAATTTATCACCGTACAGGATATTTAAGCGCGTACTGCCTACAGCTAAATGGCCTGGCCGCTTATAGACTACAGGCCTATGATCTGCGATCCCAACCCGCATGCCTGGCGTGGGGCCTTGCGTGCATAATGTGCCAGGAGAGGCCTATACGCAACATTAGACTGAAATAGGTTGATAATGATGATAATGACAGGATATTGGTGGTAAGATGTATAAATAAATTGTACTTAGTTTTTGTTATTTGCGTAATTTATTATAAGTATATATAACGTTATTCAATATAGTTTCGGTCATCTTGTATGCCTATGTAAAGTGTATTTATTATCAATCACATAATTATACACTTAATACCTATATAATATTTATAAAATAACTTTATAAAATAAAAATATTTATAAAATAAAAAAATTAATTTATAAAATTAAATACAGTTAACACCCTTGTTACTCCAGTGATTGGAAGGGCGACTGCTAGTCGAGTGGACCTGGGTTCGATTCCCGGAAAGGGTATCCCGGTTACCTACTAAATCATTTACGTAATTGGTCAAACGTGGGATTGTACTGCATTCATTTTCCCACCTCTTCGGGGTTACAGCCATGATGACGTGTAAGATTTTTAACTTCTTAATAATAATTCGTAATTAGGAAATTTAACGTACCAAAACCAATCCAAAAATACGATCAACAATACGAACAAAAATACGATCAACAATACGAATAAAAATACGATCAACAATACGAACAAAAATACGATCAACAATCCCCATCGTGGGGATTATGGGCAAAGACCCCTAAGGGGAGGCCTATGTCCAGCACCATAGGATAATGATGATGATAATTAATGTAAAAAAAAGTAACATCACGCCTGTAATCCCCGAAGAGGTAGGCAGAGGAATGTAGAACACTCCCACGTTCCACCAGTTACTTTTTACGTCCCACTATGGAATAGGCGGTGAGCTATTACCATACACCGGGCACATGTCCAGACTCCGTGACAATTACGTTCTTCTCTTTGTTTTTCGTAGCTACCTCTTTTTGTTTTTGTGATTTCATGTAGGTATCTGTTCGTGGCAATGTTACTCGGTCAATGTCATGCAAAGATCAATTTATTGTACATTAGACAAATTACTTTTTTTAACGATTTCTCTTCATGAAACAATTTTATATATCGTCAAAGAACAACAATAAATATACCTACTTATAATATTACTACTGAACAGCTATGAAAGGCATATTGCAGTAATATTTGCTTCTGACCTGTGAATTAAAAACAGTCTATAAAACGTACTCGTACCTGCTAAATTACACAACTTGTTAAAGAAGAAATAATCAATGTACAAAAAACAGATTGGAAGTTTAAGATGTGGTAGCAATGCTAAGTACCGCAGGAAAATAGACAACAAAATGCTGTTTGTGAAATATGAAACTATCTTTTATTAAATACTACCTACAATTATTATGTTTTAAATTATATATGCGCTAAAAAATGTATATGTTTTGTCCATTATATTCGAATATACAAAAACAAAATTAATGAATTCAAAGGCTTTTGGTTTTTGTTCAAAACTTTGTACATATGACAAATATGTATGTAAAAAACTAAGTTTACACAATGGCGAGCGGACAACTACATTGAACATATTAATGTGTAATGTGACATGAATCAAACAAAATTTAATAAAAAACTGTTGACTGCCTTGTTAGTCGAGTAGTTGCAAGGGCGATTGCCGATCGAGAGGTCTTGGGTTAAAATCAGAGGTCGGATACTATAAGATGTTTCAAACAAGAATTTCTGGTGAAACCTTCTAATAGGGGCTAGTAGAGGCTGGATTTGTGTCCGGAGTACTGTAATTGGTTCACGACATATTCCATGTTGGAGCGTAAACATAACTGGTGAAATGTGAGAGTGTACTACACTCCTCTTCCAACCTCTTCGGGAATTAGAGGCGTGATGTTACCTACAATAATTACTCCTAGATGAGCGCACAGATCAAAATGTTCACAGAAACAAAATTAATTGAAATTTAAAAATATAAATAAGAAAAGTTAAGAAAATTCCCCAACTTTTAATTTTGAGCCATTTTATGGTTAGATTAACGGAAACGCAGTCGATTTATTAATATATATACTAGTACTATAGAGCAACACCTGTACCAGCGAAGTTGTTGTTCTGTTTAAATAGTTCATCCAAGTTTTCGTTATCAAGCTTACGATCGCGGACCAAGTTCCCCGGGAGCCGGTGTTATAAACCGTTTTGTATTTACGGTACCTCTGTTTTCTCTTTATTGCACCTTACAAGTTGCACGAATATCGCTGACGTACATTTTTAGAACTTTTTTTTCAGAAAAAATGTTTAGTAATCTATATCAGATTTGATTTTTAAACGTAACATCGCGCCTGTAATCCCCAAAAAGATAGATAGAGTCACGCTTAAGTCATGCTATGGAATAGGTGGCGAGTCTATTACCGTTTATACCGTATATACTCGTAAGTCTATTACGCAGGGGTATATCTAAACTCCGAGCCACTACTAGAAAATCTGAGTTAGAAAAATTTTATAGTACCCAACCCGGGATTAAACCTAGGACCTTTCGACCGACGAGGCAGTCACGTGGTTGTTTTTTAATAGGAATATGTATAAGTATACGTAACGCTCAAGGATCGTTTACTATGTAATTACTATAAAATAACTTTTATCTTTATACTTATTTATTTTATATAGGTATTTATTTAACGAACGATGATAACGAACGTATACAGTTATGTAATAATAAAATATCTTAAAGATTCCCAATAAAAACACTACATCATTCAATATCTTTGATCTGTCTCGCATACAATATATTTCTCATTACAAGAGTAGCAAACAGAGTGTGGGCGTTCACTAACAACCGCAGCCGCCCAATAAACCTCAACTACCATTACTAAAAAAAAATCTAAATTAGATTTCTGGTAGTGGCTCGGAGTCTGGATATGTAACTTCACGCCTATAATCCCCGAAGAGGTAGGCAGAGGAATGTAGAACATTCCCACGTTTCACCAGTTACTTTTA
>DWFO01000158.1:0-24741 GCA_018246595.1 Mimoniades nurscia nurscia
GGCTCACCAGACTCACCACTTATTCCATCGTGGGACTTAAAAGTAGGTAATTGGTCAAACGTGGGAGTGTTCCACATTTCTCTGCCTGCCTCTTCGGGGTACAGGTGTGATATTACTTTTTTTCTATAAATCTCTTTTATCACAATAGGCTCCCATTTTGCCGCAATATAACCACACGGTAGGTAAATGAGACGTGTCCTAGGATATAGAGCTTTACCTAGTAAGAGCCTATTCACTTTTGTTTTAAATAATTCCAAGTTTAGAAATAATATTAACCCAGAAAATAGTTATGTTAACTCTACATTACCTGCCGTAGAGTTCGTTATATACAATTCGATTCTGCAAGCGTCGATCATGACGAAGACTGATCGGTGTTCGATTGAAACGTCCTGTTTTTTCCGACGCCTTAGCATATCATGGCTGTATCGTGAGACACAGGAGTGACGTAGAGTCGAATCCACAGAATAAGAGAATAAGATAATTATATAAAAAAGCATGTTGAAAGTAGATATTGTAGATGTATATTTTTATATCGAATCTAGGCTAATTCTTATCAAATCTAGGCTAGTCCCTTTTCTTGTTGTCTATTATTTGCAGGTATGTACCTACCTGTATCATAAAAATAATAAAATATTGTTATTTAAAGCATAACTATTTCCGTTAGCATATATATCGATATATTAAACACCTTTACCATAGAAATTTTAATCAAACTCTTTAAACGTACCTAACTATCTTTAGAATGATTTTTATTAAACTGGTTTACCTACTCCAAATTTTTCAGCACATAAAATAAAATGCTACGATATTAATTTCAAAATCCTTTTGTATATCGTTATGCACTCCACATATTTCTCTGTCCGCTATCGTTTCAGGGGGATGCAGAAACCTTGACGGGGTGGCCTATGAAAATGATATCAGGGCCGACATAGGAATACACTTAATGTTTCTCTCTATTCCTCCGCGATATCTTCACTTTCTCGCCGCCGGGTGATCAATCATGTTTTATGTAGAGATATTCTTTGTCGTTGCGTAATTAACGACATCCGCTATGACGTTTCATTAAAGCCTTTTCATACATAGCTTACATTATACTTCAATACCTAAAATACGGGTATTATAAAAATCGAACTATTCCTAATAACTTCATTGATGATAATATCCTCCAGTCCATTGCTCTGGTATTTTATGAAGCTCTGATAATACTCAAAAGAAATATGAAATTATATTGTTCAGTAAGTAGGTAAAACATCATTATCACCCTAAATCAGTTCAATAGTGTATATGGGCTTAATTTAATAAACGCTATTGGGTCATGTCCCCGGCTAACCGCAGTAAACTCCTCGCAGTCCGTTGCAATTAAACAAACACATTATCCTAGATACCCATGTTACGTACAAAAGTTTAAGGTCAATGGTTTATATTTCTTTTATAGAAATAAAAGAAAATAATGCTACACAAAATAAGAATATTATGTTAGAAATATATGATATATGATAAAAGATAAAATAAAGAATAAGATAAAAGATAAAATAAAAAATAAGATATAGAAATATATGATAGTAAGATATCTAAAGTCATGTGTAGACAAATAACCAAATAGATACATATCATACATACGGTATACGAGTTAAAATTCAGTTCGTATAAATCATTAACGAGGGCGGAAAACAATAATAGAACAAGTCTGTAAATAACAATGTAAGGTCTTGGATTTCAGCGAAATTACATTAGGAAGGCTCCAGGGCACCTAGCTATCACTCGTCAGCAGTCAGCGGAGCGGTAACAAGCGAGGCGGAGTGCGGAGCGCGGCGCCGCGGCCACATTCAACTCGAAGCGTTGACTAACGACCTGCCAATCAGCCCTCACTTAATTGGAAATCCGTGTTGGAAACCGATCCCCCGTTCCTAAGGCCTTTGTTGCTAAAAATTAAACATTTACTTTAGGTTTCCTTATTTGCTTTTGCCGGCACGCCATAATAGATCCGCGCGACCGGCGTGTTACTGATATGCATTCGATACCAATGACGGCAACACTGCATTGTCGTGGTAATTTTTAAGGGGTACCTAGATTTGGTCACAACTTAAGACTTTTATTTTATTATTTAATAATGTTAAGGATATTGCCCTTCCTCACAATTGAAGTCTCACCAAGTTACGACCGAAGGTATGTGTCGAGTAGTGTAACGCCATATCTATTAACATTAATTAAAAAACTATTGCAGTCGTATGAACTCCATCTGAATGCTTTTCAGAGAAATCTGATCATCACCATATAAGCTTACGGTGTTTAGATATGTATGTATTAGGAATCAAAGTGCAATTGCAGGTAAGTACCCACATTTATAAATATGAAAGAGCCATGCATATTAATGCACATGAATCACACAGGTTTTATTGAACACCAAAGCCCTTAGTTTTCACGCATGCAACGTGATACACCGTGTGGCTATAATCCGATAAATTATAATCCTTTTTAATTCTATGTGATATGAAAGTCATGACTCATTACAAGACCACCCACAAAGATATTCGCAAGAATATTATTCACACTCAATCCGGCTACAGTTGCCAATCAAAATATCTAAAATGTAACGATGGAAATCAATCAAGGCGAAACAAAAAAAATTGATGTTTCATTTTTATATTATTGATTTTTTTTATTAAATCCATTCGTTCATCATTCTCTGGCACAGCAGTTTTGGAATATTCTAACAGATATATGTAGATACAATGCAAATGTTTTGATTGCCTCGTTGGTCGCATAGTTGCAGTCGCGACGATCAACCGATATGTCCTGGGATCGATCCCCGGGTTGCATACTATGGGGTCTTTCTAACTTGAAATTCTTAAAAGTAGCTCCGATTTTGAGTTTTTTCCCGGTGTGTGGCAATGGGCTCAATCTATTCCATGGGACATATAAAATAATTAGTGTAAAGTAGAAGAACTACACTCCTCTGCCTATCCTTTCGAGAAAATACAGGCGTGATGTCATATATTGTTATTGGCAAAGCGAAAAGTGCCACCGTCAAGTGTGTATGGTAATTCGGGCCGCGACACGAATTGTGCCTGTCAAACTCGCTCCCGCACTGTTAATGTCCTAAAGAAATACTAGCAAGGATATGCCTTATGACAATTGTATCAAAACAACAAGAAGTCCGTCAGGTCTATTGGCATAGAGATATTTGACAATCTCTTTCATATAAGTAGATCATAAAAATATTCTTCACTGCTTTATTAAATTAAGAAATATTGTATGGTTAAAATAATAATAAACGTAACATTACGCCTGTAATCCATAAAGACGTAGAAGAAGTATAGTACAGTCTCACGTTTCACCAGTTATTTTTACGGCATATTATGGAATAGGAGGTAAGTCTATTGCCATACACCGGACACTACTAGAAAATCTAAGATCGAAATGTCCAATATACATAGTTCCCGATCGGGACATTGAACTCATGACCTCTCGACTTATAATGAAACTTCACACTTATGAAATCCACAGCTCAGTGTATTGTGAAATAACGTAAGATATATTTTAATGAATACAATAAATATTAAAATACCGAATGTGTATCCATATGTTGCCAACGTACATACGTCTCGCCTTCCTTGTTTGGGGATATTAAAAAATTGTTCCGGCTAGCGTGTCTAATCTGTTGCAGCCGGTGCTTCGTTCAGCGAAGAGCTTTCCAATAGAAACGCTTTTTAATATCTCGCGAAACTATCAGATATTCGTTAAAATGAACATTAAATTAATACTTGTCAGGGTGTAGTCGACTGATAACAGTTACGAGTAACACTTCGTACGTAATACGTGAATTCAAAAAAAAAATGTGTTACTTTCTTATTTTATAGCGGTAGTAAAAAATTTTGTGAAGTTTTTATTTTATTTTTCTTATAATCTGACATTAAATTAATTAGGAAAATTTAAAGGAGTATTACAAATAAAGCTTACGTCATTTAAATTTTTAATTAAATCACATAATCAATTAAGTTAAAGTGCACTACCACTAACGCCATCTATAATCCGTTATGGGAGTTAGGCGTAGGGTGCGTAGCGTGGTGCCATCTATGCAATATGCGAGGTATCATAAACAACCCTTATGTACTTAGGGTTGCAACTGAAAAACTGCGAAAAGCGCCACTTGGCAATGAAATCTGGGACGTCTATTGAAAATGGCGAAAGCTGACAATTTGTATATTTCAAATTACGAATATTTTTATAACCATTAAGTAACCAACGTGTAATATTCACTATTTGTATAGGTTTTATGTATTTCGTTTCTTAATAATAAAGTATTTACTTTAATGAACTATGCAGGAAAATGATTTTATTTTCACTTTTTTCAGTATCAACGTAACAATATATTGCACCTAAATCTCAAAATCATTATACTTAATATTATTTGCGGTGTGATTTAATATTTAATAATGCAATACAGTTATATTGATACCTGAGTTTATAGAGGAAGATCGAAGCTTGCGGTTTTTGAATTCACTGTTATATTCAAAATATGTAATTAAACAAATTAATTTACTTAGATACTTACGAAAAGACAAACTTAGGTTTAGACACACAAGAAATGCAAACAGCCATCAAAACATTTTTCTTAACCGGCCTTGCGTCAAATATTTTCATGACTCGAGTGCCAATCGAGACTTGAATTTTAATCGCCGTGATGTAAGAAAGTTTTTGTTCCAGCCAAATGGCAACTTGAGTCAAGTTTTAGAGTTTTAATACGTAGTAATGTTGAAGATTTGTGGCGGTAACGAGCTGTCGTTAGCTGAAGACATGCCGTTTTCAGCTGACTCCGTTGTTTTAGAAAAACGTAAGTTTCCAACGACCATGCGTCGTAATTGTGTAATTTAGAAACTCAAATCGAGACCATCGTATACATGTTTTCAAAATGTGAACCTATTGTTTGGACATCCTTTCATCTCGATGTTGCTATGAGTGTTTCACTTGCAGTTTCTCTCTGTTATGCAAGTTATTAGTGATTATATTTTTATTAGTATGTATGTGTTTCTGTATACAATGTATAGTAAATATCTACGCTGTTTTTTTCTGTTATGTAATTGAGGTGATTCAGTTAATGCAATTCTAATTTGAGATATACATAACTTTATCATCCGTTCAGGAATAGTACAATGTTACTGTCTTGAGGTAGACTCCCGATCGTAATAGGCATTTAGTGTTGGTTTCCAAATGTATTACTAGTGGTTGTACAGCCTTATTGGAACGTTCGTCCAATTTTCGATGATAATGTTTTCAACTTATTGGATAACTAAATAACATTAAACAGCTCATATGATCACTTTTCGCGTTACATAGAAGAAAAAATCATTATTACCCTTGACACCGTGGTGCGTTTTCCGATATTAAATATACTTACCACGACGCGGAAATTAATTAATGTAACACATTAAACTATTCAGAAACACTTTATCAAAATATAACACACCGAGGGATTCCCGCTTGTAATACGTAATCCGAATTCGGAATACATAATCAACGTACCCCGAGCGAGGTGAGATAGAAATTAAAAGCTCGGGAGGGCAGGCCGGTACACCACAAATCGCTTAGTGCTTCCCGCCCGTCCTAATGGCACGCCAATTAAAAGTTTGCTCTCTTGCTCCCCCGACGCGGATTGTTCTGAGCTAGCTGTAAAACTGAACATCTGAGCATCCAACGTAATGTAGTTTATCCGAGTAGAGTTCCTGGCGATTAGCATTTTGATGTCGTGCCAGCGATCGAATCAGTAATCAGGGATTGAGAGTCGACGAGGTGCCATAACGCTGTTGTTCGTTTCGTTCTACGTCGTGTACTGCGATGATTTGTTACCGATATTTAAAAATAGAATCTTACTTTAGTATTGATTTCCCAATACACGAAGATATAATTTGAATGCCTCGTTGGTCGTGTTGGTTGCAAGTGCCACTGCCGAACGGGGGGTCCTGGGTTCGATTAGCGGGTCGGGCACTACGAATTTTTTTAATTTAGATTTTCTAGTAGCGGCTTGGAGTCTGGATATGTGCTCGGTATATGGCAATAGGCTCACCACCCATTCCATAGTGGGACTTAAAAGTAACAGGTGAAACGTGGGAGTGTTTTACATTCCTCTGCTTACCTCTTCGGGGATTAAAGGCGTGATGTTACTTTTTGTAATTTGAGGATAACTGATGTCTAATACTAATAAAACCAAAATAATATCATTATTACAAGGTATTTCATTAAACATTTTGTTTGTGAAAAATGTATCCAAAAAATATATTGCAGCTGTAATGAAATAAATTTAATGGACACATTACACAACCAATCGTCAATATAACTAAATTAGCTTGTTTCAGTCTTATAATGTGTATTTCAACCCGCGAACTGGAACACGACTATATGTAGGTAGGTACGTATACGGGAAATGAAGATTGAGTTTTCGTTATCTAAATCCGAACATAGAGTATTTCTACCGATTCAAACATAAATAACATTTTTGTACCACTAGTATTATGTTATACAACAATAGAAATACAATACTATAATTCGACCGCAAATATTTTACGGCCCCACTATTGGGCATAGTAGGTTTCTCTAGTAATTGCGGTAGGTATGCTTGGAGCACCCTCAACTACGTTGCTTCAGTGCGATTATGTTGAAGAACTGCATAACAACAAGATTCCAGACATTTAAATGCCACGACATACTCGCAAGAATATCTTTTTAACTTATCAAATTACCAAAACCAGCACTTGGAATACTTGGCATAGTTTTCAACACAGACTCCATATTGAAATAGTTGGAAGCTTTCCCAATTCTTAACTGACAAAAACATGATTGTACTGTCTAATTGGATATAGTAGTTTGAACTGTAATTGAAAATTCCAAGTAGAATTCAACACGATGTTAGCTGTCATGCATCTTTTTCGTTGCGTAATTTTAATATTACCTACAACACAGTCATAAATTAATGAAAGAGTGTACCTACATACTTTATCCGTATTGAATATGAAAATGGGTTTTGTATTATGTATTTTATATTGTCAACCTATCAATATAGGCTATATACTTCCGAAATATTGATATTTTCTGTTTCGAAAATAAAAACAATATTATATGTAGCAATATAATAATCGCCTCATAGGTCGTGGCGCGACTGGCGAACGAGAGGCGCTGAATTCAAATCCTGGGTTGGGCACAATGAATTTTTCTAACTTACATTATTTTTAGTGGCTCGGAGTCTGTAAATTTGTCCGGTGGCTGGCAATAGGCTCACCACCTGTTCCATAGACAGATGTAAACGTAACTGGTGAAACGTGGCAGTTTAGGTACTCCACTCCTCAGCTTATCTTTTTGGGGACTACAGGCGTGATGTTACTTTCTTTTGATATATGTATTTATATTTATAAATTATTATTATTAAATTTCCAAGATTTTCTATACCTCTCAATATTTAAAAAAAAATTAAATTCGCCTGTCAGAAATCTTAAATTTTAAAGGAATATTACACGGAATTCAGGACTGTGAACATTAGAAGGTATAAAATTAAATGTTCTTACAAAATATTCAGTCAATAGTGAAAATATTTGTTAACTAAGTGTATCATATTTACAATTGTTTTAACTCTGAATAAATTAAACAATCATATTACTACATAATCCAGCCTACTGCAAATGTGATTAAAAACATAAAATACCTATAGGTATAGAGCGGTTGGCAAATTGAATATAAAACAGCATTGCGTTACAATTTTAAATCTGTCCGTGTATTTAATAACTGGCATTAAGCCGTCATCCCTGCTAACCGGTAGCAACCCTTTCCGCCACAACTCGGCTAAGTGGATTTTCGGATCGTCCCGCGCTCAGCTAACGGCCTGCGCTGTCGACTCGTTAGTCGCATCTCTTACGAACTTTACTCAGGGATACCGCGCATTATGTCTGAATAGTATTATTATGTCACCTAGACCATGAACGTCGCTTTTAAATTGAATAATCTCATGCTCTGATGATTGGACGTGTATAAAGGATAACGGATGTAAGTTTTAATGGCAGAAGTGATTTCTGCCTTATCCAGCAAGCGCTTATTAATGTAACTGATGTTTTCACAGAATGTTTTGTTGATAAATATATGCCTTTGTGACTATTTTAAATAATGATGAAATTTTAAAATTAGAAAAAAAAACCAGAGACAACCCTAATAAAGCAGCCACAAAATTCTTCAGGTCGTTTGTCTTTACAGTAGGTTCTAATTATGACTCGCGAACGCGTGTCACGTGACGCGACGACAGAGCGTGTCAGCGTGACGCCGTGACATGAGGACGAGCTGCTTTGAATTGAATTCGCGATGACATTGTGATAAATATTGTCACACTGATAGATTTATCTATGCGTAATGAGTGAAAAGTATACATATACCTATATTTTTTTAAATCCTTAAACCAAAGCACCATCAATCCTTATAACACTCTTCTATGGGACGTGGGTCTCTTCTAAAATGAGAAGGGTTAAGGACACATTGTGATGTAACCAAGTTCGAGTTGGCAGACATCCCCACGCTTTGGATAACATTATAGAGAGTTAAAAGGTCTGCATGTGTTGTCGTGATTCCTTCAGCGTTACAACACTTACAACACACCATATTTAATCATAGATCTCACATTAATTGTGAAGTATACATTCTTTTATTATACTAAATTCTAATTATTACACTCCATGCGACAAAAGACGTTTCAGCGAGACAAGCCGGCGCAAAATTAATTTCGCGACGTTCTGATGGGCGACATAATTATAGTCACGCCACGAGTGATACGCTGATGGAACAGAGTTGTTTGAGTTTTACCATCTTTTTGTATAAAAAATACGTTTTGTGCAAATGTAATACTAACATAGGCTAAGTTGTACTAACATACTAACATTATAATTTTTTTCTTGAAATAAATGATTATTATTATTATTAAATGTCACTGGTAAAATAAAAATGATAAAATTCAAATGTGGACTGTAGGTATATTTGTATAATAGGTACTACAAAAATAATCTATGAACAATATTGATAAAGGGATTATTTTATTAAACGCTCATTTAAAATTTTCAGCCAAAAACTCTATACATATATCTAATGCTAGGGTTTTCTTACGCCAAGCCAACTTCTAGAGTCCCGTTGAACACATTTCACTAAAAACAAAAGAGCAATTACGAAGAGCTCAACATCAGGAAACGAAATTATATTAATAACGTCTGAATCGATTTCAAAACCACTGAACGGCTACTGATAGTCAACATTACCCACAATCACTATAATAATGCGGTCATTGTTTGGTCCAAGTGTCTATCCAGTCATTTTTGTATTATTTACGTGCGATAAATTATTTTAGGGCATGAGAAATTTTTAGAGAAAATCTCACAAAAATTAATGAGAACATACACGTTTGCGAAGGTTGGTATTTACAAATTAGGTGAAGTAAATTATATATTGTATTATATTAAATATAAAAAATGCAATCAGAATCAGCAAAAGAAATACCTATTGTTTCAGGTGATCTGATTAATAATAACAACCACCATGAAGATGTTAATAAATTGCATTTTTAACTGGTTAATGAAAACTCGTTGGTTGTGATGGTTGCAAGCGGCTGCTGATTTAGAGGTCCAGTGAGTTCAAACCCCGGGGCAGACACTACTGGACTTTACTAACTCAGATTTTCTGGTAGTGGCTCGGAGTCTAAATATGTGCACGGTTTATGGCAACAGGCTCACAACGTAACTGGTGAGACATACCTCTACAAAGAGTATACTTGTAATGTTGCGTTCATATTTTATAGGTCAAGCGGTACTTTTATGAAAAATCACTTGCTGTAATGGTGAAGGAAAAGTTTCATTAGAATCTTTCATAGTGATTTTAGGGCATGACAAGTCCGGCGACGCGTTGAGCGTGGCCGAGTGAAGCCCAAGGCATTACGAGAGGAAGCCTGTGTCCTTAGGTACAACGATAGTACGGTACATGATGATGATTCAAGTACCAAGTAAATTTTCACCCGCTAGCTCCGAATACCGAAATCAAAAAACGTCTCCTCATACGGTGCACACCACAAAACTGTGCATTTCCACACCTTATTGAGAACCACCTGCTATACAAATGGCCCTATGATTATACGTCATTATCGTAATGATACCACGTAATTAGAACAGCCGAGTGCACAGATACGCTGTAAAAACTGTATTGTTTTTATACAACGAAGTAAAGCCTTGTCTCAATACAAGCCACGATGTATGCTCGATTACACTATATTACCGCAACTTCAAGAATTTGCGTGTTTAGTTTAGGATATTAAATTTTTAAACCTATTTTTTTACGAATATCCCGAACAGCTATTTCAGAGATTAACAGACATAAAATTTCAATCATATTTGAATCACAAGTAAAACGTGAAGGATACATATATAAGTGATAAGATGACCTGGAAAAGAAAGAAAAAAGTTTTCTTGTGATCTTTATTTTCTTTCTATATTATCTTTATGTAAAGTTAAATATGCATATATAAGATTTTTTTTTAAGTCACTTAAACTCGGGCTATGACAGTCTTTATACGATTTTAATTTTTTTTATGTAATCCTCATAATCTACTAATATTGCAATGTTTAAATTATGTATTATTAAAGAATTTCTTCCTATACGTGGGTATAATATGCATTGGTTAATAACTGATTTTACAATTCGGATTATTAATATAAACAAAGAAAATTCAACATACATACCTATCTATGCTCTCACGTTCTTAATTCAGTATAAACTCATATTGGTAAACACAGTTTCGTTTTTCCTTATCGTAAATCAATGTAAAAACTACTTACATCAATTTACTGTTAGAAGCGATGGCGTAAAAAAAAGGAAAATTACCAAAACGGATTGACGAAGTGGGCTGGCCCGGCACATCATTAGCGTCAAGCCAATGGTCGGTACCTAAAAGTCGTTAGCGTCAACTTTTACCGTACTTTGAGGTTATATACAATTTTTATCTTCACATAAATTTGTATTGTATCAACGCTAATGTATTAGTTTTTACCCGCGCCCCTGCTCTGTGGGAATTACATTTTCGAGGAATAAAATAGCCGTGTCGTAGGTATCATTATGTGCATCCGTAACAAATCTTATAATTCTCGCTCTTTTTCTTGTGTCTCAAAAGTTACCGTAACATAGTCACAATTAACTATTAATAGGTATGGTTGATTAAAAGTCATTACTGATTTTTCGGAGGGGGCACAAATCAAACTTTTGACACAGGTTCAAACTCGGCAACCAGTCCTGTTAAATATACAATTTTTTTTTGTTTTTCGAAATGAAATAAAAAAAAAATCCTCCACCATTAGAAGTCAATTTCGGGTACCAGAAAATGTGTTTTATACAAGTAACATTACAGTAAGGAAATCTATCAGAATGTAGTCTAGTCACTAGAAAAGTCCACGAAATCTAGTACACAGTAAATGAACAGCGAAGTTGATATTTAAATTATAAATCACTTATCAACATTAGTGAATAAAATAATCATGTTAAGACAACCTTCCAAATTAATCATTTTAATGTTTGTTAAACGGTATAAATTTAATATCTATTTTAACATCGCTAATAATATTTTGAACATTACCCAAGCACAGATGAATGTAAAATGAGTTTTTCATTATCATAATTTATGTAAAAGATCCAATTTTGTGTTATTAGTAGGACTTTCGATGATGACTTAATAGCTTTGCTTGATTGCGAAATTGTTGAAGGCGCCTCGCTACGTCGGACGCTTTATCATGTTATTGTTTTTCTTTTGACATCGTTGGATTAAGTAATTTCAAACGCAATTTGCTGCTGTATGCCGCTGAAAGCCTACTGCTTTTAATTACAGCACGAAAACATAATTTACTGGCATCATCTTAATAAGGGTTCCATATAAGATGAGTAGGTCGAAAATGCCAATTGTATCAGGTGCTAGTTTGGAGAAATTTGTTATTATTAATCCTGAAGATAATGTATATTCATGTATAGAAAAATGTTTTGCCAGAAAAAGAAAAAGATATTGATATCATTTTCATTCACCCATTTTCATTCAGATATCTTGCGGGTGCATTATTATCACTTTTGTTGTCAATATTAAATTTAACAGTCAAATGCAAAAATCTTTAGTGACATTTTTGCAATAGCACATATATTAGATTCAGATAAATTAGATTAATAAATTTAAATATGCGACTACTACAAAACTAAAACAACCAACACCATTCCACTATTTGGCCAAGCTATATTAATATAGATCTTACAATTATTCATAAATATAATGCCCTTGCATTATTGACTGATACTTTAACAGTAACGAATAACAAACAAACCTTGATAAAATAAATGAAAAAGAATTACTAAGTAAAGAAGGTGTTTGTAAGTAAAATACAATGACGGTAGTGTGTATTAATTTAGTTTTGGTTTATGTACATTTATTGATAGAGAAAATATTTAACATGTTTATAGATTAATAATTCAAAATATAATTCTCTTATTAAATAAATTAATTTAAAGACCCAATTTAGATGTCAGCAAAAGTTCATAGATTCGAACTACTTCTGTGGCGAGAAATCGTAATAGCTCAGTCGTAATGGACTATTTTTTTAAAGAAAACTGCTTAAAAAATAAACACTGTTGAAAGCGATATATTTTATGTATATGCCAAAGCTACCGCTGTGTGCTTATATAGTTTTAATTAAATAAATTTTCATTGCCAAAATTATATAAGTGTGAAGTGATTCCAAATTGGCTCATAGCCAGTAACAACGTCTATTAGTAATCTATTTTAATAATTTAAATGCAATTTTGTAGATTATATCCTCCATTTAATTTTCATGTCTGCCAACCCGTAATTGCGTGATTGGCCACGGTGACATGCCATGGCCTTCAAACTTTACGGTCTGAGAGTAAATTCATAATCAATAATGGTACCATAAAAGTATTGATGCACGTTTAGTTTATCAGTGGCGTGTCTTATACTGAAAAAATAAAAATGAAAATCTGGTTGAGATTTTTTTGAGATTTCGTTTCTACGCCGTAGGTGACCAAGTCCTTTAGGCGGAATTCAGAAAAAGTACTTACTTAGTGCCGAAATGTCCATCCTGAAGTTTTTTATAAACAATTATTTCGATAATTTTGTATAAATCGATAAAAAAAATACAGTAGAATACAAAAAGTCACATGAAACTGTATTAACATAAAACGTACACCCCATTGCCAGCTACTTGGACGCAACAGTCCTCCGTCGTTGCGATTGGCCACGCATGCGTTGCGATTAGTCACCGTCTCCCGTCCGACTACCGCGGCCTTTCTAATGGCTTAAGGTAGAATTATACGCTTAAATGATTCAATCATTTTTACTTTTGATTTTTATTTCTTTTTGAAAGTTTGAGAAACATAAATTCAAAGTAGATCAACGTGTGCAAAATCGTCATCAAAGGAATTTACATTCTTTATTCGTTTGCGGATGATTGCTATAAAAACTAATGTTTTAGCACTTTTTACGGATAGGATGTGATGTACCTATTTTTAGTGATGTACCTAATATTATTATGTAAAATGTACGTCTTAATTCAGTGTATTATTCACAAAACTTTCATCGTAATTACTGACGATATTTAAATAGGAAGATGTATAAGTAAAAATATGTAGTAACCACTTTTAAATAAACAAATTATTATTGTTCTAAATGATAAATAATCGTTAATGACAATAAAGAGAAATTGGTGCTAAATTTCCATATAAAAATAACGGAATCACTACCTACAGAGGGGCGGTATGAGCAACAAAGATTTCATTTTGTTGTAGGTAATTTGTTTCTCGCGTGGCCCGATCTTTAAAACCTTACTCTTAACTCTCTCACTCTCCAAGCTAAGACGAAGGTGCTCAAATTTATTTCAAAGACTAATTATTGGGTAATGAAGGCAGCGGAGTATCAAAATAGGAGACCACATTAGAAGACATTTATACACAAATCAAATACTCTTTAATTAATTTCAACTAATTTTTAACGTGTGACAAATAAATAGCAATTAATGTTATACGCTTTGATGCTATAATCTGCTAATGAAACTATTATTCATGACTGACACCTCCCAAGCAAATCAAACTTATACGCTGTATACGCAGAAACGGTCTCTGCCAAAATTGAATCAATCAGCGTTGTGGCTAGACCATTTTAAATATCACTATTATTCTTATGTAAAGAATCATTGCAGAGAACGCACTGCATACGATTGTATGGTAATTATGGTAATAATGTAAGATCGTGGTACTTTTATATAAAATGCATCAAAATATTTCTTCCTTTGTATGTTATTATAATAAAAAACTGCGACTGCTACAAAACTAAGAAGACATCGCATTAAAGTTCAAAATCAATCAAGGCTCTAAGAGACATGAACGTTGTGCCCACTAAACCTTTTCGCCGTTTGCGACTCTACATAAACTTTTCCACTTTTCTTTGTTACGTCAGAGCTCTACTCCTATACATCAACGCTTACCCACGGTTCTGATGAGAAGATGATCACCGTAATTTGCGACGCACCAAGACGTCTATGTCTCGTGTTTTTTCACTGAGCTCAGGTATCACCCGAGTACGAAATTACAAGTAATTTATCGCTCGTACACGAGGATAACAGGTCGCTGTTTTGAGTGTAAATATTTTAAAAAATACCTACCTGAAAGACGCCCGTGTAGTCTTTAAGATTGATAGGTGGATACCGTAGATAAGTACGGTCTTATTATGTTAGATAAACGATATAATGTTGCACGAATAATGCTATCAAAAAACTTATTTCGTAAGTGACTGATGTTGGTTAATGCAATGCACTAAACAATTGGGGGTATGGCCTGTGGAAAGTTTGGAGGGAACTGTCCGTATTGTTTATTTCACTTACAACTAATCTAGATTATAAGCTATGTTGATATAGTTAATATATAAAAATTACTGAATACTAGAAACGTATTCATTCTGTTTACAGCGAGCACCTTTGAATTTTATTTATAGCCGGTGATATCGTGACAAATAAAGTTGCTTAGAGAGACTAATATCATCAGATATGGTATTTTCTCAGAAGGCGTTAATGTAATTCTGCCGACAGTCACTCTAAAGATAGTTGTTGGTATTAATATAGCATAGTGTTTGCTGTCACTGGTCCACGCTGATATTTTTAATGACCGCCTTATTTCATTTAAGCCTAGTATACCGCTCGGTTTGACCGACTGTTTATTTTGCCTTTATTCTGATTCCGACACGCCGATTTCGTGGTTTTATAGTATACAACATTTACCATAATGACCATCACAAGGCACTATGTACTGCGATGGAAAATGCGGCTTACACGCCGTATGTAAGGTTTATTTTTGTATAGTTTTGTTGCATTAACGATATTTTAATTGAGTGGAACCTGACGTGGAATAATGATTGGACGTAACATCGATTTATTTCGAGTTCTCGTTTCTGATTGGCGGTCGCGATAAGTTTGTATCTATCAGTTAATGTTGTTATAATCGCATTTCACGTTTTATACGCTTTTGAGTGGAATTTATACTAAGCGCCATTACTTGAAAAAATTGGATAAGTGCTTTTGAGAGCGGCGGATACACGATGCTGTAAATAGCGCTGTTACAAGTCTCAAAAGATTAATATGTATACCTAATATTAGTTATACATGTATATAGAATGTATATAGCTCTACATAATTATAATGCACATTACCGTATCACACAGCTACTTAAATGTATCCAATTCCTTTTTTATGAAATATAGATGTAACAAAATAATACAAAGAGCTATTTCTATGTCCAGTGTAACAAGTCCAAGTCGTCAAGTGTCCGGGGTCGTATCAGAAATTCAGAAGCCCGTAATCCCCCGAGATTGCTGCAGACTCGACCCTTAATGAGCTTTCCTGACAAATCGCTGTTCAGACCCACCCACTATCGGTGATCAGCGAACTATCTTAATTTTTACAAAGGCTAACCATTTAATGGCACTAGTAATTCGTAGATGTTTTTTTTTCACACAGAAAATACTTACAAATATTAATCAGTGTACTTTTTCAAAAAGTAAGTAAATTAGTACGTATTGAATACATTTGAATTCCGAATTAAAAATTAACAAATTAGAAACTCGTTATAAATTCTCGTATTAAAAAGTTTTTAGACTAATGTAAAAATTAAGTGATATATTGAAGTGATCTTAATAATTTCCATGCGTACGGATGAAACATCTCAAATTACTTGTATAATATTAAAATACGATCTTCGAGAAACACCAACTAATTCTCGAGCCACAGCTTCCCCTGCACATCTTTATCAAGTGATATATCCACGCTTATCGCAAGTATGCGACATCGCAGTCAACGCCTGCGAATAATCTCAGTTAATTCGCAAACATTCGTCTGCAGGTGAGAGCTCGCGAAAATCTTAATTAACAGACAGGCACGAGCCATTTGTCTTGGCTAGGTGATAAGGGGAACGGCCCCTTACCTCCAAACTCAGGTATGGCGAAGTGATGATTGCTAGCTAATGATTGACGGCGCTCGATGAATCATCAATGAATGTATTAGGCGGTTTTATCTAATTCCATTACTTTTAATTTGTATTGTCAGCGCCTACATAGCTACGGTTACTTTACGTTGTAAGTGTATGGTATTATAAAGGCGTTACATATCTATGCATATGTAGGTATTGGTTAAAAATTTAGCCGCGATGAATATTGCTGTTGAGCAGCAATGTATGTATTGTAATTTTCTAGCTTGCATTGTGGTAGGAGTATGAGATGTCTTTTGGTGTAGCAAGAAATAGGTAAAACAAATCCTACTCCTAGTTCTACCGACGATTTAAATCCTATTTCAAATTGTATTGAAATGTGTGTAAGTTGACTACAGCGCATAGTAATGCCCCGTACTGTATTTCACATTTAGGTATACTATAGAAAATAAAGTACTATTGACTTATTCATTTGTTTTATTCATAGATCATGTACTTACATGTAAGACAACAAAGTATACTTTCACAAAAGCAACCGAGAAAGAAAAATTCAACATGGTACAGGTTATTTTTTCCTAAGAAATTTCACCCGGCTGACTTGTACTTGCAAGTTGGTTATTGAATGGCAGATTGATGACTGTAAATACATATGTAAATAGAACACATTCACTGGATTAAAAATATTATACATACATGTTTGTATTTAAACAAACAATATGTTTACAGTATCGATTTTCTTCAATATGATTGACGAACGACGTGATGACACCAAATACATATTTTTGAACGTCTAAAGTGCGGTAAAAAAAACTAATAATAGCATCGAAAGCATGAAAAATTACAAGCGAAACGTAACGCTAAAAGTGTGTTACATTAGGGGCGCTCTCCATAATTAAACATCAATACCGTTACAAAAAGTAAATAAACAGGGCATGTATAGGGGGTTTGGGGTGGGGGGAGTGAGGTCTCGACTATGACTAATGTCCCGCGATCCGTCAGTGTCACTCGAGGCGGGGGGCGCCACTTTCGACCAGGGCCGTAGTACGGAATATCCTTTCGGAATAACATTTTCCCTATTCAGACTTATACAGATATGTATCTATATGTAAATTAAAGATTTTTTTCATCCGGTCCCCACTGATGAGGGTAAAGATTACGTGTTTTGAGCATGACATCGACGCGATGTGCAGGACTACATTACGAACATTATTAGAACGCAAACTGGGAGCCACTAACTAAAACATTGATGCTAATTAACTCCGACATACATATCGAATATTCTATAATTTGTATTATAGGTACATATAATTATCGAAGCTATTTGGTGTTAACAAGAAAGGGTTTTCTAAATGTTATACTAAGTTTTAAAATCAAATATATTAAGGTGAATATTTCAGATATTATATTAGGTAACAAAAACAAAGCGACATCTTAATATTTTCAAAATCAAGTAGTTATTGAAGCCATCACGATGCTATGTAGGTGCTTATCTAAGTTGATCACTTATGTACCTGTACCTACATGAAGTACCTACTTTAAAAAAAAATGCCTAATTCAACTGTATACCAATTCATCCCTCTCTGTTTTACTTCTGGGTCTTTTAAAATTGGTTTCAACGACAGGGTCCACGTCACATCACCCCATCTCTAGGGTCTGCCGCGAGACAATTAGGCATTTAAAAAAATGTCTAATTTCGAAACAAATAGGCTATCTCGAAATGGATAAATATTTATAATTACCTTGGTATACCTTATACATTATACAGTGCCTTGAAAATGTTATATTCAGAGGCCTTAGGATTACTTTAAAGATACTGTATAATATTTATCATGCCGTACATATTATATTTATATTATTTAAACTATAACATATATTCCAATTATTTACTAGTAGTATTCCGAGAGTTAATTGGATTAATTTATCCGTGAATAATAAACAATTATATAAAATCATATATAAAATCTACCTATAATCCTATAATAATACCTATAATCTATTATAATTATATAAAATCTACCATGTTTTATTACAGTCCTTTCGAGATTTACTTAAAAATATAGATACCTACTCTACGCAGTTCTCTTTTCTCACGGTTCAAACTCAGTTTATAATATTAGGTCAGATTATTATGAAACGTAGGTACCTAATATTTTAAGTGCGTATAAAATTATCTTTTAGTGGAATGAGTAATTCTTATTTTGTACATCTCATTCTATGTTTATTTCCAATTTATTGTTAAATAATTTATAATCCAATAATGTTAATAATAATGAGGGGAATAATATGAATAATTATTTAACGAAGTTGTTAGAAAATAATACCGATCACTATAAGCTTCTTATTTCTGAATTAGGGACGTCGATGACACACGCAAACAACAGAAGCTTAAACACACATCTCAGCAGCGCCATTCATTAAATTATGTGTATTGAATAAACATGCGCACAATGAGATAAATAATTAAATTAATTAGTAACGTAGCACAAATACGGTAAGTTTTAATTCAATACCCATTGAAAGAAAAGTTTGACTATCGAAAAAGAACCGAGGAGCATACTTTTTAAGTTCCATTTTTCATTGGGGAAATGTTTTCGGAAGCTCACGAAATGAGATTCTGCGTCAGCAAGCCCAAATGAACTCAGGGATCTAGAACTCACAGGCTAATGTCGCTTGACTTTATATTCATGGACCGTTTCGGAATCCGTTCTGGAGTTGATGTTGCAAAATGTATCTAATCGTATTAGTTCCAAGGATCAATTTCACGATCTGAAACGCACAAACTTCCCTTCCCCGCTCCGCACCTCAGGCTCTTAGACAAATGACGTAACATTTGTCCAAATGATGGCGCGGGCGGCGGAGAGAATGAATTTAAATTATCATTCAGTGGTACCAACATACTGCTACAATGCCCAAAATCAAGTTCTTGTGGGTGCTTTGGTAAGTTATCTTAAGTTTAAAAGTAAATTTATGTATCTACAAAGTACATGTACAAGTCGGGCATATTTTTTCATAGTAGGTAGGTACTTTCATTAAAACCATTATTACTTTCATGAAGTACTCCATCTTCGAGTTTTACCTTATTTAAAATTTTCCAATATAGAATTATATCGCTTACTAAGTACTATTTGTTTTAAGTATAACAAATATGTAGTAGGGAAAAAAAATTAAAGAACATTTCCAACGTGTGAAATCTATGAACCTGCATTGGGCCAGCGTGGTAGGAAATGTCCTTAAACATTTGCATTATGAGAATCTTTTCTTCTTTTCTCATTCAACAGTGAAAAGATAAAAGGATTAATGATAATGGTGATAATAGAAGCAAATAATTACTACAGCAACATCTTATAAGAAAGGAATAATTATAAAAGTAATTAATACTATACATACATCGAAAAGTTGTGTTACTACATATTTTATTTTATTTTTACTACATATTTTATTTTTATACTAATAAAATCAGCTATAGTGACTACTATAACTATACATAACAATATTTTATTTCTATTAAAACAAAAGAGTATCGAGATAAAATAAAAAGTACGTATCGTATTTATTTCACTTATTAAAAGAGGGCGCCTGTTTGATTCGTTCGTTCCTCGAATTCTTTTAGGCGGTCTTTTGGCGGGAAAGGAAATTGAGTAATGGCGGCGTCACAGATGGCATCATGGTAGATTGATAACGCGGAATGAAGAGCAAACCGTTTCTATTGTGTCACGATACGTTTTTGTATTGCATCATTATTTTTAAATAACGAATACCTGTAGTTTCTTTATTTTTGTAAAGCAGTTTTTGTGCTAAGATAAAATTACTATTTTGTTTATGACGTCTTGGTATGATGTACATATATGTTCAATTTTGGAAGAGTTCTCATATACTTTTGTTGACTGCTTCGTTGGACGAGTGGTTGCAAGCGCGACTGTGGTTCGCGAAGTTCTGGGATTAAATCAAGGGTCAAGGTTCAGATACTATCCGATTTTTCTAACTTAAATTTTCTAATTGAAATTTCTAGTAGTAGCTCGTAGTTTGGATTTGTGTCCGTTGTATGTTAATAGACTCACAACCTCTTCCATGGTGGAATGTAAAAATAACCGGTGAAACGTAGAAGTGTACTATACTTCACTGTCTACCTCTAGGGGGATTGCAGGCTTAATGTTCCGTTTTATATTTGATATAGACTTAAATAGACTTAAATATTGAATGAACTGTATCTATACCTCGACATCCATATATAGAGGCATCAAAATATAAACGGCAATATACAAAACAATATTACATTCTATTTTTGCCTTCATTCCATCGTTTCAATAAGGAAAAACCTATGTCTTCCTTATTCAAACTTAACGCGCATTAAACCCGTCACTGAAATTAAAGGTTACGAATTTGGGAACAATTTTATATGAGGATTGTACAATGTATATGTGTAAAGAAGGTAAGAAACTATCAACGGGCGTTAACAAATGGACGGTGAGACAGAGGAGCACGTTTCCCAACTGTGGCTATAACAGAAAACAATCCGGCGTGTGGTGCCTAAGGAAAAAAAAAACAATAGGGTCGTGATGAAGACGTAGCCATTGTGAGCAACGAGCGAGCAATATTTCACGGCTTTGTATGCCTTCAGAGCCCGATTAATTCTAGATATCTCCATTCACCTATACCAGTGCGCCTTAACCTTTCCAAAATCATTCTATGAACAAACAACACTGTTGAGGATTTGCGTTTTGTGTAAATTGCACTTCGAAAACCTTATTAATTACATCGGCGTAACTATCTCGGGGTGATCCAATTTTAAGTAAAATTAGCCCCAGAAGTGTGTTTTTATTATAATTGTATAGGATTATTGGATTGAAAATGGTTTATCATAGAATATTTTACACGTTACACGTTACACGTTGGCGTAAAAATCGACTTCCAATCATCAATGTTAAAAGGTAGGTAATGATTTAGACACGTTTATTTGAGAACCGCTGCCCTATACGGAATAGTGTGATGAAACCTTTTTTTGAATCACAATGTTAACAACGTTTGCATGTGTGGGCAGAAACAAGTGAAGTATTTATTACAATGGCGGTTTGATTTCATGATTATTGGTGGGAAAAAAAACTTACAAATTCATCTTTATCACTACCCGCCGAAAAATCTTGATACCACGTGGTACATAATAATGAAACCTAGAATGAAACATGTTTGTAAATAAGTTTCCTTAAATGTTACCTAATAAGATTTCAATTAAAAATCACAAAACTAGGTCCTATTAGATTTTTTATGCTGTCATTGGATTCAAATGTCAAGTAGATACCTACATTTTCACAACCCTACACATTTATATAATTTAGCGGCATAGTTCCGAATGACGTAAAAATATAAGCTAGCATCCATCGCATTCATTTAGGCTATCTGATTATCAAAAACAGAAAGAAAACGACAGCCGAGCCGAATCAATTTCCATACTCACCTACTTAAAGAGCAGACGACATTATGCAAATAGGTTAAATTGAATTACCGGAGTTAAATGTCGTATAAGATAAAAACGACGGAGCAATCTACAAGCCAATGAGGAGACGTTATATTACCATATTCAGACCCTATTGAATATTTATACTGTGTACGATGCCCTACTACTAAGTGTTGGAGCCTCGCTCAACCTTGTAACGCTAATGGACACTATCTCTCCTTTCATATGTCAAAATAAAAACAAAAATCGTATAAGGTTGACCTTTTTTCCATCCAATTAGGAAAGTTGAAGAAGAAGTAAAGGATCAAGATTACTCTTCCAAGGTCCAAAATGTAGAGATTATTTATTCGATTTTTTTATAGTTAGGCTAGCATACAGGTAGACGAGCGAACCTTCAGAAGCATTACTTAAAAAATCAATACAGCTGTTATAATTAAAATTTATAACAGATTTTAATTCAGTATTTAAAGCAACAGAAACGTTATTTTATGAGGTAGTATCGTGTAAAGTTCTGTATGCATGTATATAATATATTCATTAATTATAAAACAACGATCAATCTAAAATGCCCGCGAAAAACGGGAGCTTATGAATAAATAAACAAGTGCTTATATAATGTTCGGCCGGGATTAAAATTCAAATATTCTGACAAGTCAATCTAGCGAACGGTCCCCAGTCGCCCCCCGCGGCATGAGTATGCAAGGGATTATTTCACACTTGACCATTATAAATTACTGGATTCGTTCAAATAATTTTGTACATACCTTTGTTAAATATGCAAAGGCAAACAAGTTTTTAATTGATTGTCTAATACAATTAAACGAAAGAATGGAAAAATGTGTGATAATGATCAAGTTTGGTTATAAATAATATTAATATATAAAAAACATTTGGTACAAAATATTTTATTTCACCTTATTTTGATTATGCTTCTTGCTGTAATATGTTATATAAAAAGTATTTATAAATACGTAATTTTAAACTGAATATAAAATCAAAGTAAGTAGATAGTATCTATGTATAATCCCTATTACAGTTTTAAATTGAAAATTTGTAACAATATTATAACAGTAATTACGTACATATAAATATTATTAAAAGGCAATAAATATATTCTATAAGGTTTTATTATCATCAAAAATTTAAAGGCTTACCGAATTTTTTGTACCGCTCAGTCGGCAACCGTAAATCAAAACAGGTAATTAAAGCCGGCCGCTATATTAACGGAAATTAAAACGTCAAAATCAAATACAAAAGACGCCATATTTGGTCGGTGGGCACAGAGTGGAACACGCACCGCTAACAGAAAATAAGGGACACACAGAAAGACAGGAAGGGCCCGTGCGAGCGAGAGCGGAACAAAACACGCTAACAAACGAACGGGAGGGCGATAGTGACGCGATGATTGAACGCGCCACAAGAAAAATGATCACCCGTCAAGCGGCGACTGAGAGAAACTACCCCTAGCGAGCGTGATAAGGCGAGCAATAGATTTCGTGTTGACGTTAGAGAGAGATGGAAAGTGCCAAAATAGGGGTGACGTACGGTGATGGATTATGCTTTTCTCTCTAAAGAAGGGAGGGGCTCACAGGTCGTTATGGAAAAAGCTGAGGGAAGTGGGGACCGACATGTGTCGGAGACGCAGACCAAACCGATGGAGCCCTTAATTGATTTCTGTATGACTCGAAAACAAATGAAGATAAGTATTATATACAAATACGTTGCTTTATCATGAATACTGAAGAAAAAAACAAATTGAACTTTAAAGACAATTTAAGCACATAAAAAAGTACATAATATTAAGTGAACGCGTGCAATATTTTATCTACACAATTTAAACCATTATTTATTGTTAATTTTTTAATACATTTTTAACGAATAGGAAATTTAATTTAATTATTAGTCAAGTGACAAGCCTTCTTGCGAAACTTTAATTTTGTACATTCCAATAACATAATTAACATTAGCACACTCGACCTACTTTTGTAACTTTTTCGCTATTCGCCGCCCAAACACAAACAACATTAATTGCATCGATTAATCTTGGTGTTGACATGTTCCTAGCTCTCAAACTAATGTGAAGGCCCCGAGCAATCATGCATTGTAACATGCGACCAATTTGACCCTATGCAAAAATGTCCAAGGGGCAGCTAAAATGCCACTCGCAGAATGCTTTTGTCCACTTTGAAGAGCGCTTATTGTTTTATGCCATTGTTATATGAAAATTTAAATCCTTAATTATTCATAGGATTGTTTTGCTTGACAATATTTTCACAATAGACCGAGGGTTTGCAAGGGAGGTAATCGGTTTGATTAATAAATTGTCAAGTTGAATCCAGCGTTAGAATATAAATTGTTACCGCAAATATTTCATTCCATTATTACAGAGCGAACCCGCTCATTGTTTTACGAAATGTCATATTTCTTCCTGTCACCTGATTGTTTTGGCTTAAAAGCTGAAAGCTGAAAGCTGAAAGTGTTCCGAATTCTATTTTTATCGTTAAACGATACATTCATTCATCAGTGAAGTTTACTTTCTATTTAGAATATTACTAGTATATTGATATAAAATAATAGTTTTAGTAAAAAATATGAATAATTTAATAAATCAGCTACATAAATTTGAGTTAGGTAATAAGAAAAATAACTTTTAAAGTCTGAACTGCCTCGTGGGTCGTGTTAGTTGCAAGTGCGACTGCCGAACGGGAGGTCCTGGGTTCGATTCCCGGGTCGAGCACTACAAAATTTTCTAATTTAGA
>DWFO01000159.1:0-24730 GCA_018246595.1 Mimoniades nurscia nurscia
TAGGTGGTGAGCCTATTGCCATATACCGGGCACTTATCCAGACTCCGAGCACACTACTAGAAAATCTAAATTAGAAATTTTTTAGTAGTGCTTGACCCGGAAATCGAACCCAGGACCTCCCGTTCGGCAGTCGCACTTGCAACCAATTCGACCAACGAGGCAGTCAAGAATTTATTTATTTCGCAATAAAACACTTAAAAAATCCATTTTATTAACACCGATATAATGACACTTCGAATATTGTAAGCGAGTGAAAAAAAAACGTGGCACACAATAAAAATTCAATAACCATTCACATTTGTATTTTTTACGCACGATTTTGTCCATTTCACTTTTTAATTTTCCGTCGCGTGACCGATACTTCTATGGGAGGTCCATAATACAATGTTGCCATTATCAAAATATTCGATCGGGAATTTTTAATCTGTATACTTATGTACACAAACGAAGCACTCTGTTTAATTAAATGTCAGCATTCCACGGCAAAGGTCAAGTTAGGCGACATTTATTTTTATAAAGTAATGTTTAGTTACAAATAAACAGTGTATGAGTAGGCGAAGTTTTAACGTAATCTAATGCATTTATCTGAGTTGAAACTGAATTTTTATTAACGCGAATAAACTTTATCGTCGCTTCACCGCGAGCGTGTCGTGAGGGTGCCATTGGGGTCGCAACCCACAGCAAGCGGTACTTCGCTATCACCCTCATTGCTTACTTTTCACCTACAACGTTAACTTATTTTTTATTAACTCAAAGCTGGTAGATGTATGGCATCCTACAAAATATTTTGGTTCCCATGTTAAGTGTAGGAATAAGTATACAATTTCCACATGAAACAGAAATGTAATATTTATTTGCTTACATTTTTATACAAAACCTAGACAAAATAACCTCTTCAATTTTAAACTTGTCAATAAGTTCAAATGACGAACACTATGGTCTCGAAATTAATTAGTTAAAATATCACAAATAATCATGCCGCCTACACGGTTCCGCTGAAGCCTCGCTCGCATGATAACATACCTTTAAAGCAGCATCAGCGAAAAGGTCGCAATTTCGTCGTCGTCTACATTTCCCTATCTCATTTTCCATTTGACATACATCATTACATCTTCCGCTGCGCCCCTTACGGCAGCGTTCGGGTGCGTTCGGCAACGTTCGGGCCCATTCGGCGGCGTCCCGCGCGTTTCTTCACGATGTGATACATTACTGTTTTGACGCTCGATTTAAACAGGTCTCGCTAAGTGTTATACGAATGTTCTCTCTTTTTAAAATAAAAACTGAAATTTAGTAGCCTAGGAACATTTTATAAAGGATATCTTATTTTTTACACATACATATGTTCATACATTTTGTATGGTAAGACATTTGTAATCATATTGTAATTTGTATTTTGTACCATATTTTGTACCATATTTGTAATCTTAAGTGCCTAATACCTTTATCCTTCATACCTTAAGCGCATTCTTCTACATTCATTTACACTCATACGCAAACGCTGGTTTCTGAAACTTGAAAATATTTAACATGGCCATAAATAAATTTATCATTAAATATTATGCCTTGTTAAATTTAATTAATCTTACAAAGATATTTAACGTAAAAATGAGCGAACATATTTAATAGGTAATTAAGACAGTACCGACTCGATGTTATGTGCTATGTTGGAATTTTTTAATTACCCATTCGTTTACATGCAAGTTGCTTCCCCCTAATTAGTAAATTCCCAATTAGTCACAGGGAAACGTGGCAATAAACAAAAAGATTAATTCATTTCCAAGAGTCTATTTGCCAACAATTGATATTTTGTCTTATTTTATTTGTAATATTATATTTAAAAAAAATTGCCGATTTAATTTTTAATAATGTTTGGTCATTTTAAAGAATTGAATATTAATAGGAATAATAATAGGAATAAGCAGATCCTTGTACAAAGTCTCTTTTTCTGATTACTTTTAAGACTACAGTGTACAAAATTAATAAATAAAAAAATGAAATAAAATAAATATTATTATCATTTCATTAAATCTATTTTTACAAATTTTCTAAATGAAAACTAATTTTTAGTAGCTTACTTAATGAGATAGAATAGATGATATCGGTAAAAATTAAATTTTAAATTCACCCGGAATCGAATCCTCAAAATGTCACACGGCTACATTAGAAGCAACATCGGATTTTGGACCGTCTCCGTGACAATGGTTTAGCGACAGCCTCCGGGCGGGTGGTGGGGGAATGATTAATTGTCGAGGGGAGAGGGGGGGAGGGGCGATCGAGACCTCTTGATACCGACCATTGTCTGTTTCGGTTTTTACCTCCCTTAATGGATGTGTGTTAATATTGGACGGTGAATAGCGGGTAGTATTGGAAAGCGTGCATTAATGGGTAGAATCGTTGCCAAGTTTATGTACGTTAATTAAAACTAAGTCCGTTCGTACACAAGGCTACGCAAGTCTTCGATAGTCGACGACTTTAGTCTCCGAGCGACTGCCGCCATACGAATCCATTATGTTTCGTACACAAGTCGCGTGGTCGACATTCGTCGCGCGACTACAGTTGTATCGCGGTAGTCGCCCGGAGACTAAAGTCGTCGAGAATGGAAGACTTGCGTAGCTTTGTGTACAAAGGGCCTAATATTTCTCAACTTTTGTATCAGTGCAAAAGATCAAAGTCAAAAGTAATGTGTAGTACCTAATCATGCCCTTCTATAAAATTAGATTTTAACATGTACCAAATTAATGTTTAATAATGTTTATAACGTAACATCCTGCCTATAATCTCCGAAGAGGTAGGCAGAGAAGTGCAGTACACGATTCACCAGTTACATTTACTTCCTACTATAGAATTGGGGATAAGCCTATTGCCAACAGCACGAGCATACCTAGACTCCTCCAGACTCTGTAATGTTTACACGAAGGTATTATTCAAAATATGTCTATTAATATTTGGAAGATTGCATAACAGGTGTACATTAAGTGCATTGTTATAATACCTATATCTTTCTGTCCATCACATAGGGTTAACCGAAACCCTTTGTTTTAATTATAAAAATAAATATTTTTTTTTAAATTTAAAAACATCAATTTATGCATTCGAATTTATATCTCGAATTTTACACCTCTAATATTGTAATTGCATTAGGGCTTTATTTTTAATTTCTATTAAGTAGTATTATTTCTACACCATTGTGCATTATGTTTGTGTTCAGTAAACTAAATGTACGATATTTAAACCGACAACAAAACACGCTGTATCTCCGTGTCTTCTCAGTAATTTTCCGTGTAATTGCAAACAATGGTTTATCTGTGTTACCACGAGACAACACTAGCGCACCCCCGTCCCTTATCAGCCGGAACATCCCTACGCCGCGGGCTGACAGCTAGTGATGCGCCAATATTAACGATCGGCGATTTATCAAGGTTCATTCACAGTTATGAGAGCGTTTTAAACTTGCAATTCGCCCTTTCTTCTAGCTTCAAATGTATCTTGGGAGTGTTTTGTTTATATTTAAATTTTTATTCTTCTTGTTCTCGTAGATTTGGTCTTCAAATTGGCTAAATTGGTTATCATCGCGTCTAAAATCTCAAGAATAATAGTTAATAACATTAGGACGAGGAAGCATAAATCACATTCGGCCGCGACGCCGGATGTAACACGCTAACAGCGTATAACGCACTGATTGCCTCCCCCTCACACGTGCCCCCTCCACAATAATGGCCGCGTCAGTTTTTGCGTCTCGCGTAGACGCCACCGTTTAGGCTGTCATGCTCGTTTCTCCCACGGTCAGCGTCATTAGCCAGTGGACCAGTAAAGTCAATCCACATGAAGGTATCATGTAATGGTGGTGGAAGAAAGGATCATCGAAAACTGTTTGGGAAATAAATGAAAGAGTTTTCGCTCGCAATTATAATAGATATGTGTTCAGCGTAACAGACAATCGTGTTAAATTTTATTATTCTGAAGTGAGATAATCGAATATGTCTAAGAGTGTTGTTAGAAATTGCTTCTGCTTGCGACACAGAGTTTTATTAACTTCCAATGAAACATATAGAGGAGTTACCTCATGATCAGATACTTTGGTCTATAGTCATTAATATCACAAGTAGTGTTAATATGTCTGTTTGAGTCTTAAAGTTTCTACGTTACATAGACCTACGAATATCTTGTAATGATAGTAATGTCACTTTAACATACTCGGTAGGTAAAAGACATGTGCGCCTTACGCACAGGTTGAATCTGCTGCATTAATTCAACCCTATGCAAACATTCAATTTGTGTAGCATTGTCTTAAGAGATAACGAGGATGCGAGATAGATATAAATAACAAGATGGAAGGACGAAGGAAAAAATGTTGAAGAAACATGGTCACCGTAGAGTTTGCCAAGGTGTTCTTTGAGGCGTGTTTAGTTAACCAATCCACAAAGTCAGCTCGGCACACTACGGCATTAAAGTTTCTCATTCTGACAAGAGACCGGAGTCTTTCAGTGGAACGTTAAAAGTATTGTTAAGTTGTCTTCAAATGTACTTCGAGTATAAATGTATATATGTATGGTAAACAAGAAAAGCCAGTGGTTGTTACAACGAAAATCTAATCTCATCTAATATACTAGGATCGCGGAACATGTATAGGACCTTTAGAGATTCCCGGCGACCTACCCGACGCCTTATAAGGGCAGGCCCGCTGGCTTGCAAATTGCGACATCTCTTTGTTCTCCTATTACAGTAAGCTATCTGGTACCAATACCGCTACCAGATACCAGAATAGATACCGAGTGAATAAGGCAGGGAGATAACAATCGTTTAAGGTATCACGAGCGTTAGAATTATACGTTTTATTAATAAGTGGCCATAGTGTCGACCAATTGGTTTTGATATATTCGAATTCCGAATTGTCTTTAATCGTTGGTCTGCAATTAAAGGTAACAATAATCGATAAAGTAGGTACTATTAGTCTATATTATTGAACAAGTACGTATTACTGCATGGAGTTGCTGTTTTGTGGTCGCAGTTACATTTTGAAATTTATAAAGGTATATCAGTTAGTTAAATGTAATTTTAGGATTTTTTATTTTATGACTTCGCCCGCGTGAAATGCGGTGATCAATTTGATTTACGAATTTATCCGAAAGCGAAGCTAACCACCGCACTGCTTTATTCGCCGCCATCAATTCGCGATTTCGTGGAAATAAAATTTCTAAATACAACCTGTGAAATAAATGTATTTGATTATGCCCGTGTGATTTATAAACTGACTTTAACTGTCCTTCGAGAATATTCTGAAAGAGAAAAAAGGTGGAGCATATTCTTTTGATTTTCGAACGCTCTCGCGTCGCCGTATATCATGGGGCACGGTAGTGAACACAAATATTATTTCAACTGATCCGCGTCCGATGGCCGTTGTTACGAGATGAGATTAGTTTTTAGGTATTTCTGAAGAGTTAATAAATCAGTCGGGCTGTGAAAACAATGATCCCTTTGTAATCGTATAGGCAATTAAATTTGTGAACATAAAAACGTCCGTAACGAGAATGTTTACGGACGGGCACGCTCGCCGGCCATTTTTGGCTAGGCGCCGTCTACTATACAGAAATTTCGGGAATGATTTATTTATGCCTTGTCTCCGACTTAATAGATTTAATTTGCACTCCTTTAAAGTGGAGTTAATTTATATCTTTCCGTGCGTTAACGCGATCTAAATGTCGGGCAACATGGCGTTAATGGATTCATGGTTCTTTCAGAACAATAGGCGACGTGTCGGCTTGTCACACTCTTTGATATACATTGTTTTTTTTATAAATAGATTAACTTGTATTAGTTAGTCACTTTGTGTAACGCAATATTTAACAGTGTCCTATCAATAACCGAATAGATAATTGTCATGTTTTATACAACAATCATTAACGTCTCAGATCAACGATTATATTCAAAATGTACAAAATATGAAAAATCTAAATCATAGTTATTCATCACTTAAGTGTGTGTTTCTCATTCATTCATAATGTCCCAAACACACGGACAGACGATTAAATACGTATAAAACGATAGTGCTATCGCTTGTAAATTACCAGGCGAGCAAAAGCGCGAGGTGGGCGCAGTTTCGGGTCCCGCGCGGGGCATTACGAGACGAGTGCGGTCATTAGGCGGCGATATTAGCTATTAACCCGGCCCCGGCGCGCATAAGTTACAGCGAGGTGTCTCGGCACAACATAACGTACCAAGCGCATTTGTCTTGCGAGCTGAGGTGCCGGTATGCGCCGCTAATTACGATGTATGGCCCGATCGATTTAAATCTAACTCCCAATCGATACGTTGCGACGACAATCGAGAGCGGATTATTAATATCCTATTGTAAATCAATTGACCATAAACTACACAAAACCTCATAAAAGTCATCACCTGTAACTCGGGAGACGTATTTCTCACATACACTTTAAGTAACGAGTACGAGTACAACGTCACCGTTAAATAGAGCGTAATTAAACGGCAAGTTCCGCAAGTGCCGTAAAGTTTCGCGGACGATCAACTAAATCTCAGATGAACTGCCGATCTGCTCGCTCCGTCTGCCCGCCAGCCGGTGTCACCTCTGTCCCCGTTCTCGGATGTCACGCCATAAACTCAACAAGTGCGCAGAGGTCGGTTTACGACTCATAAACGTCGCCTTTGACGTCTCACTAATACGTCATAAACTGAGAAATTGTAGGGCGAATCCTCCGGATAGATCTTTACCAACTTGTTGGGACACTTTACATCTTGTTTTATTGCGAGCCGCTCAAGGCAAAGTTGCTCTCGGGTGACGTTTTATTTGTGTTCGTTTTGGTAATGGGAATCGGTTCCGATGAGCGTTTTCACGTTTTAAATGTTCACTATCGACATGTTACAACAGAGAAGTTATTAAATTACTCCTCGAAATCCAGGGATTACACGGTTTTCGTTGCAATACGTACCTTCTAGAACATTCGTGGTAATAGCAGACTCACATAGCAGGTTTTTTTTTAAATAAAGACCGTAGATGTAACTAAATGAGTGGCGCTAATGGTATACGCCTTCTAATTTAGTTTTAAAATGATAAACGAAGTTTGATTGCATTGAGTGAAAAAAAAAACAATAATAAGAGTAGGTACACATAGCTGGTTTATAGATTAGTGTAGTTTGGTCCACGGCTCGAACGGACACTTGTGGAAAAAGTAGGACACCTAGCACAAAGATCAGGTCATAACAATCTGCGTGTCATAAGCACAGGTCACGTCGCGGGACGCATGTGCAATCGAAAACAATTCGAACGTCCCGGAGTGGAGATCCTGTGTTAATGTCACGGTATTTTCAACTCGTCTGCACACCGCAAATTGGCCTATTTCGTCCTCTCGCTAGGGCTACCACATAAAAAAAAATAAAGTTGGTAGCATCAGTTGCATTAAATTCAACAAAACCACTTTTCAGTCAGTAATTTCGAAACTTACGGCTTATGTCAAATTTGTGAATATAGTATTTTCGGATATTTTCTAAGTCACATTGTTTATTATGCTATTTAAAAAATTTCGCTAATCTTACATACATTTTAAAAATGTAATCAACTGGACCATTTTATAACATAAAAAGGCAAATTCCGCTTGATCTATTATCTAATCTATGATCTTTATCGCTGTGCTAATCTGATTGTCCATGATCTAGCACATTTACCGCCACATGTTTTTATTAATCATCTGTGGCGACATAAAAATATCAAGTTTCAAAATAACGATGCTCATAATCGTGACAACATGATCCATCTGCGAATTGCCCCTGGATAGGTACAATAATTCCGTTAAAAGTCAGTCCTAAATTGGTATTTCTGTAAGTCTCAATCCAAAACGTAATTGTGACATGTGCATTAATGTTTGCAAAGAAAGAATGCGTATAGTTGCCATGGTGAATTTAAATTCTACATTGAACTGTTATTAATGTTTGCTGAATATTTTCTTGCATTCCTGGACATTCTTTGTTTCGTGTTCATGTCATTGCCAACCCTATTGCGGCACAGCGTTCGTGCCATCCAGCGGTCCGCTTACACCAAATGTCAGCACGGTTTTTATAACAATGACACTGCGGTTACCCTGATACCTGCGTACGTCCAAGGTTTAGACAATATGTTCTAATTGGGCCGAAGTACCTCGAGAAGGGCAATTTTGGTTTTGGCCTTCACGCGATATGCATTTGTAACGTTGCCGCGGTGAATAGCTAGATTTTGTTCAATTAATACAAATAATAGGTCAATCAGATAATTTTATAATATTCTTTGAATTTAGGTATTTTATTGCTGAACATTATTCAGGGTTACTTGGTTGTATCGAGTATGTTAACACTTATCAAGCCATAAACAAAGTAAAGTATCGAATTCAAAGTTTCTACAAGAACACCACGTGAAGTCCTTAAGTAAAACAATAAAATCACTAAAACATATTCACTT
This sequence comes from Mimoniades nurscia nurscia, assembly GCA_018246595.1. NCBI lineage: Eukaryota > Metazoa > Arthropoda > Insecta > Lepidoptera > Hesperiidae > Mimoniades > Mimoniades nurscia. The sequence continues at coordinate 8,444 of DWFO01000159.1, forward strand.
TCACGGAAATATCATGTAGATAATGATATTATCTATAATAAAGAATGACTTGTAATAATGAAACTAACTAAATTGTCTTGTATGTAAATCACAATCGAGAAATTTTGAAATTGGCTAACTTATAATAAAAAGTTATATGTAATTTTAGAGTTACAGACAAAATATCCTTCATAGCCTATTACGTTGGGTACATGGAACAACTATTGAATATTTATAATGCCGCCTATTACTGTGTCGTCGGTTTGAATAATTAAACAGTTCTGCCTCGCCGTCTGAAAGGACATGCAATTGCTTGCTTCAGGAAATACCTACTTTATGAATAATTAGATTCAATCGATGCCTAATAGCTTTCTTGGTTCTGCTATCTATGTATGTGTTGGCGATATTATCTATGATTACTGCGTGTTACACTGTTATTTGTTACTGGTTGATTTAAATCGCAAATTATTTTGATAACTGTTTATTATTTTACCGACCGATTTCTTTGTATGTCAAACAGAACGAAACTATTAGCAAACTTTTTGTTCGTCCTGCATTCCTTCAGGGTTTCACTTGAGGCAAGTCTTACGCTGCATTTGAACCGTTTCAGGCCCAATTAATGCCATGATTGATGACGTTGGAAAGATTTGTCCGTGATTAGTACTAGACATGATATGACCAAATAAGTCCGATTTCATGCTGCTGTGCTTCTTAAAATGTAACAAACAAAACATTTTAAAATAAAAACCAGACCGAACGACATGCCATATATATTCAGTAGCTACACAGATGCCTGTCCTGAATGAATATTTGAAGACTCCACTGTCATGTGTGTACTTAATAATCGCGCTAAATCTTCTCGGTCACAGCCGTTAAGCGCACGATAAACAGTATCGACGTACAAAGTGAAATCCATCAAGCGCTTCGCACGCGAACCGACGACGAGCGACAATTCAGTCACGTTTATACGAAGCAACAAAATACATCACGTACCAGGGCGGCATGAGCAGGAGGCAGGTGTTACGGCACATAATCCGGAATGCGCGGTAAATTTTCCGGATGCCTTACCAATGATTTCCTCGGAGACCGCCGGCCCAGATACGGTAGATTTCGATACGATAATGCTTCTCAATTTCTGCTGGCCCGCCGCCGCTTCCACAGATATTGCAGCCACGCCTTCTATTACATATGTATACGGTGAGTTAATACAGTGCACGGACGCGGAGCTGTGGTCCCCGCGGCTCCCTCGCAACGTGCTTTATAGTGTCGTGTTTGTTACCTCAAAGTGGCGCGTCGTGTATACGATAAATAAAATTGTTTATTTTATTTGAGAATATAGTGTTGTTAAATATAAGTACCTAAAGCTACTTTACAGATGTATGTATGTGTCTGTCTTCTTTTAATGCCAATGAAAGGAGATAAGTCATCGAAAACAATCTATGTATACGCCATGCTTATGTAAAATTTTTACATGATAATATGACAGTTAGAACATTTGTACAGAATTTTGGCACTCGATGCCCTCTGCCTAGCACATTGGAGACCTGGCGAGGCGATATAATAATGAATAAAAATCAATTGACATTTGACTATTTAAACACCGTTGGAAACCCTCAACGATTTTCAACTGTAACACCGAACATGTTCCTACAGAAACCACATCAATATCTTGTATACACAATAAATGCTCTATTTTTCCCTCTACGATGTCCCGAGGGAGCTCATCCCGCGGTATCAATCGGCAATATTCGGTGCGTCCCGCAATAATCTGGAGATATTCCCTGTTCGTTTCGGGTACAATTTTGTGGATATTATGTACCAATGTATGAATGTGGGTAAGTTTGTGTGCCGCGATTTGGCTTCACTGTCGTACCATAATAACGGTGGTCTTAATGTTACTATTGAAATAAACATCTTATCTAGAACTCCAAAGGTTATCTCTAAACAACGAACATTCTGCTGAAGGACGCTTTCGTGATTTTCATTGTAGCTTCCTGTGACGTCACATGCAATAAAGAAACCATAAAACTTGTAAGTTGATCTTCTACTCGTACTCTCACTAGCCTGCAATAATCTTCAATTCCAATGAAGCACCTGCAATATACAGATAAGTTTTTAACGAAAATGAACTTGTGTTTTACACTTTTTCACTTTTCTTTTGACTTTGATATCATTATTAATTGCTCTCACTCCTTCATTGGACACCGGATCTGGTCTCATCAAGAGTAGCATAGGCATGTACCACGTTATTCAAGTACAATTCGGCGAACTTAATATTGCCTTAGAAAATATTATGATGAATGATACCAGCTCTCTCATGATATTTTTCCTTCGCGGTCAAAACAAGTGACATTTACTCTTAAAAACCAAGTCCATATTAATACAATAATTTAACAAAGATGTTTTCGAGGAATGAAACTAGCATTTCGGAGTGGGCGATCAAAATCGGAACCACGAATCGCTTATATATCATCACTTATTTGCTATATAAGCCGTCAATCAGTCAGAAAAACTTTTCGTACTTATAATAAATTAATGAGAGTTACTCCAAGAATCCTGAAAAAAAACCACAATTATCTTAATACCCAAGCCGTAATATAATTCATGCTTTTATAAAACATTTCATAAATTTCCTCTTAATACGATCGTTTGATGATAATAGTCGGCATGAAACAGACAGCCTCAAGATCAAAGACGAATCTTCAAAAATTACAAAATATAAATATCTCACAATAGTTCAAATTAGGTGTTTAGTGCACCAACATAAATTCTATCGTTTGGCGCCATTTTAATAATCTGTCATATATTTTTGCATTCCACATTTAAATTAATATTCTTACGTCATTTCCAAGGAAGGTGTTTGACCGTAACATATAATTTGAATATTGAGTTTTTTATTTCCCAATTCTAATACTAGCTAGCGATTATGATTACCAATGAGATAAAATTCAACATATTATACTGATCTAATAAGTTATGGCGTCATTGCCAATCAAATTACCAATAACCTCGAAAAGAGAAATTACGAATTCTTGGCATGCCATACGCGTGTTGCTATAATGTCCGTTCCCGGTAACAAATGTGAGCCTAGTCAAAGGTCTTAATGTCAAATATCCTGTCAATTCTTAATGAAGGCAATCTAGTACACGCAAGTTAGCGCGCGGCCGGGCAAAATCATTTAAACCACAATTACAGTAATTACGAAATTATGTTTTGTGGTTGCATAAACATTGTTATTTTGTGGTTGATATTTTAAAAAATGTATTTGTTTTGTGCAATTAAATAACCTTATTATTTTTGCGGTACACTAGGTACTAATTGTTATTGTAGGTATAAGTACTAATTATTATTGTCTCTTACGGAGTAGGCAAAGAGCCTATCTCTATCTATCTAGAGAAATTTCTCTCTCTATCTTCATATAGGTACCTCACGTTATGATTCTACATTCATCACTCTCTTGATACATTCACACTGCGTTCGGAGACTTGTCTTGCGTTCAGAATGTAACTCTGCTTTTGACCAACAGATGGCGTTGCTCAATAGTTTGATAGTGACAACACACATAACTTTGGTATGACACGTTAAAGTCATTTATTTATTTACGGATGTAAATTTACAACGTGGTAAATTTACATCAGTAAATAAATAAATTCATTGGTTATTTTTTCTAAAAGGAAATAGGATGTACGATATCTATAATGTTTTGAATTTCAAATTAGCACTCATGGAACACATAACACCGTAGATATAGCTTGCGCTGGACGGATAAAAGATAAACAAAGATAAAAAAAAAGGACTTACTGAAATGCAATTCGCATTCACCCCTTCGCCCTTTGGCCCGGTGTATGTGACAAATGGATAGCCCCTAGAATTACTTGACCTTTAACTACAATGTGTAGAACGACGACTGGCTGGTCACTAATAACCGTTTTTTTCCTCGCTTAGCGTTTTAATAATCTTGACCCTTATAATTTATGCTTTTATTTATATACATCCTAGTTGTATTCTGTACGTACCTACATGTATATTGTCAAGCCTATGACCCGTCATAGGAATAGGCAGAAATTAAGGGTTTCTATTTAGCAGACTTATTTCGTCTCCTCTACGGTTAATGACAGGTTAAACATGAACGAAATTCTGTCACAAAATGCAGTTACTATGCACTCTACTATGTTGTATTGGAGGAGACATAACTTCTTAGTAGGTACACACTAAATCAGATCATTAAATTTAAGGCATATTACAGACGACAATATATATATTTTTAATTGGATATTAACAGCCAAACATCGACATAATATTCTCATTGATTTGCACGTTTATAGCTAACTTACATTAGCAGTTGGTAATGTATTAAAAATATCCATTATTAATAACCTAAACGGAGACCATAAAAACGTCACGAGCCAACGAGACTCTCCTCATTCAACCCGTACGACGTACTAATTGTGAAACGCGTAACCGAAGGTGTAGAACCATTCGGCGGGTCGTAGCTTTTTGTGCAGGTGTATAATATAATATTTATGGGGTAAAGAAAGAGTCCGAATGCTTGTTACCGGTAATGAGGTGCGCGCGCAGCGATAAATTCGTTCCACCGCCCGCCGCCCGGGGGCGCGGTTCATTTGCATCTTTATGTATTTCTGCGTCGTGATTATTTTATTTCAATACAATCACTCAAAGGGATTTTGACGCTAGTCATTACTTTGCTGCTCGGTAGTTGTTCTACTTGATAACAGATGGCGTTTGGCGCGGCGCGGCGGCTCGCGTGGAAGTTGACAAAAGTGCGTCGTCATGGTGACACGCCGCTCCCGGACGGCTCGTTAGCCCGACACGGCGCCTGTCACGTTTTTGACAGTTTTTGACAGAGACATCGATAGTGAGGCGCTTCGTTACCGGCAAGGCGGGGCGCACACATCTTATCGCGCATTTTGTTGGTTTATACCTATTTGATTTAGCCATGTAAGCGCATTGTTGCGCCCGTGGGCCGCTTCTTTTTGTTGTCCACAGATAACAATCCGTTTTAGATCGGAATGAAAGGTTTTATTTCCTTTTTAGCGCGTAACACTAAGAGGCCGTCGCGACCATATCGCGCTAATACATCTCCGTACAGTGACTACGGTAAGCTACATATTACGTCTGCCGCGATAAAACTTACAAAGACATAATTACGAATATGACGAATTAGATTTTGATACTGTCACTCGACGCTTTACAAATGCTTTTATATATTACACACAGGACTAGATAACTTCTTCTGTAAACTACAATAGTCACTCTGTATGAAAACTGTCTGAAATAAAAGACGAAATCAGTACAAATCGTCGCTTACTTTTAAATTTGATAATCTACGCCCAGTACAAAAGTAACTTTTTGTTTTGCCATGAAATGTAAAAAAACTGAATAAAGAAGAGATCTAGATGAACGACGATCAGTTACAATTTGGGTGACAGAAGCTATAATGACGTCACGGGATACGGGGATTCATAAGCGTGCAGGTGTCGCATCGCGTATTCATGGACCGATATATCATAGCGCAAGACCGGGAGAACAGAGGAAAAGCTCAAAAGAGCGGGGGGAAAAAGTGGAGGGAAAAAATAGGGGAAAAACTCGGCGCACAGTCGTGACGTGCAATTATAAAGATAATAACATTTTCACCTCGCGCCCGTTTTTATATTTGTTTGTGATTTATAACAGTTCGCAGTTGGCGGCGCGGTGCCCGCGCACGTTCCGTTCCACTTGATTTTTTGACGACTGTCGAACTGTTTAGTGTTTTGTCCATGGTTGGCTTAAAAAATGTCTTATGATATTCTGTCTGTTATCTATGATGTTCTACCATTCGATAGTTTTGACAAATCTAAAAAATACCCATCTACCTATTTATTGCAAAATTGATGAAAATTTCAAACAATAATATCGTACAACAGCTGAGACATGGCCAGTGGTTTGTGATGTTGATTTTTATTGCGGAGATTGTGAGTAGGTACCTGCCTATCCTTTTCCATCAGATACTAAACTTAAGCGACTGCAACGAACGTTTTGTGCCTGAGTTTAAATCTATAAAAGTATATATATTAGTATGAATTAATGGACGTAGCGAATACAAATAAGGTTATCAGTAGTCTGGTCTCCATAGCACAGGTTCTGCCTTGTTCGGAATCAGATAACCAGGTGTGAAACTGTGCCAAGGTGTTACTTTTATTGCTATCATCAACAAAAGCAGCGCATTTGTATGCGATGTAAAATAACGTTTTCCATTTAAATTTTGCGACCACACAACGCTGATACTGGAGTCATGTCGCGTCAACCATCTGGTGTTGGCTATCTCTTTCTAGATCTATATTTTAAATTTAGAGTTCTTAGAACGCCACTCGAGGTTCCCCGGAGCTGTCAGCTTGATATATTTCCAACCATTCACAAAAAAAGTGTCAAATTAAAAAAAAGACACCGGAGCGTAGGTAAAAAAACGATCCATTCCCACGATAGACTGTTTTAGGTTCGGAAACGAATAAACAAAGGGTTCGAAACGAAAATACGAGCGACGCGTAAACTATTTTGATTAGAATGGCGTTCCCGCCAAAAACTGACCCCCGAAAAAACCGCCATGACATTTCTCAACTTGTCAAGCGTCGCGCGCTTTTTGCGCGTCACATTCCGCGCGCTCGCCTTGAAATCTTAATTCCGAAATGCTTTTTTCGACCGAACATAAACAACGAGCGATTTAAAGAGCGCGCACCATCGACAATAACGATTCGCTCGAACTGAGATAGATGGCAGTTCGCCGCAAATGTCTTCATTATGTCGCCTAACAATCGAGGCGTGCACCAGTGCAGGTAGGTATCTACCGAAGCGAATGTTTGTTTATACTTAAAATCGATTCTCTCCACGGAGCTTAATCATTAATCACCTCCGCGTAACGTAATACGGCACGGGGAGAGCATTATCGTAAATATAGATTTACGAAACGAAACGCAACGCAACGCAAAACGAGGACTCGTTGTTCCCACAGCGACATCCGAGCCTCGGGAATTCGCGACGCAATCGCGCCGCATTATCAGAATTTACACCCGGTTATAACGAATAACCTAATCCGCGGGTCAGCTTCTTCTCTTTTTTTTTCTTGTTCGAGCGGACGTTCAAAGTGGAAAACAAAGCATCGATCAAGCCCGCTCACTCCCACATAAATTAGACGGACAAGAAAGAGACAGGTGCAAGGCCGGCGGGCAGTCGATTTTACAAATGGGCGGGGCGCAGGCGAGATGACGTCGAAACAAAAGAGTGAAAAGGCTATAATGTCGGGTGCAAGGTGCAGTCGGTGCGAGCGGGAGGGAGGATGTTCTTTTTTTTTCTTTTAGCGGGAAAGGCTAAGGCGGTGGGAAAATCTGGAGAAAAGGTGGAAGCGGGAATTGGTCTCGCGTTATATGTGCTTCATTAGAGTTACATTCGCTGGACTTGCGTTTTTATGTAATGCAATTCCAACGGGTACATTTAATTTGCTTCTCTCCATATAATCTATTGCATTAATATCCTTTAGGTATACCTACAAGAACACTCTTTACAAAGAAACCATAGACAGGCACTTTTTTATGACTTGTCAATTTGAGTTTTTGATTTATTGTATTATTTAATTTGGATCGTATTCTACAACAACATCAATGTTGCTGCTGTTTTGCTGTTAAGCAGCAGAAGCACGACTTTTTACACGACGCTTAGATGCTTCAAAAAACGACGGAAATGTTTCGAAAACTTGCAGGTACATCATGTTCGAAATTTGAACAATTCCGCCCGGAAACAATTGAAATTTTCTCTTAAATTGCACCAAAATTTGTTCCAAGGACATTAACCCACATATCAATCAAGTTACTAGAGCAACAGACTTTGAATGTAGGTAAGTGAGCAAAATGAGAACATCACATAACTACCTCGTTGGCGTTACAACGCGAACCCTAGTACCAGGAGATTATAAAACATAACCACATTTACCTTACACATTTATAATACGCGAGGTAATTCCAAATTGCCGATACGAATAGATACCCCAACAACAAAACAACAATGGCGTCACGAGAGCGTACCTCAATTGAATAGCAACGCTCGAATCAGAACAAATTGGTTAATTAAAGTTGTTTTTGAGCAATTTGTGTAATTTACCTATCATGAGCTGTGACTGACGGACAGTCACGCTCCACGGTCACGTTCGGAGGGGGGTGAGGTGGCGGGGGCGACGCACGCGATATTGAGCCGACTTACAATGACACGACGACAGCTGAAGCACGCTAATTTTTGTCAATGAAACCAAAAGCGCTTTTTGTGGAGGAACCAATGTCAGTTTTTGTCAATGTTATCATACTTTGCCGTACGTATTCGTATTGACACACATCGCTCTCCAGACTGAGGCGGTTTGAAATCGTGTTCTGCGATTCTTACATCGTATTCTACCACTGCGCTGGTTAAGTCCAGATGAATCGACTTTACAAGTGTCAATCAACATTATGGAGTAATAACATGTTAGTTTCCGCAACGTGTTTTCTTTCGCCGTTATCTACAGTATGATAAATGCGAAGATCCATGTTGGTATATCAAATCTTAGTACTGGAGCTTGACATTTGCTTTTGCTTGTTATTATTGCTAAGGTTTTTTAACAGTTCTCAAGGAGCCGTGTCTCTCTAGTCACAGTTCAATCTGAACGCCTAATCCAAACAGAATCTGCCACGAATTAGTCGGTTAGACGTAAGCTCACACATGAATGAGAGTTTAATGAACTTGACATAGCTTAATCGTGTATTGATTCGTGAGATTTAATGATGACGTCACCCACGTCAGTCGTACGTCACAGTTATGCTGAAGTTTTCCGTTTGCTTGAACTAATACAATGTGACCTACACTTAATTAGACTATTTTAATGGGTTATGGGTGCACTTGTTATTTTTGTTATAATATTGGTATCATCTTACCAGGTCCATTACGGGATAGGCAGAGAGCACAGAGTGACCAATAACTTTATCCTTGCAGATCGAACGTGCTTCTTCTCCATTCATCACTTTCTTCATAATTGTGACCCAGTTTCGGAAACTTTTGACTCCTCCGTCAGTCATTTATTTTTATTGTGGAAAAATTTTTGCCCTTAGCAGCCAACAGACATCCTATGTATATGAATAGGTACCTACGTATGTGTCGAATATCGAATGAAACACCACCCGAGGTGAACAGCCCGCGCCATATCTTGGAAAGCCCGGCCGCGAGCGATCCGTCAGCGGCCCGCGCAATGCTCGCAAGTGACAATTTAATAACGAACCGCTGTCCCGATAACACCGCAATCAAACTGCATTAACAACTACCCTCCGTTACGTGCGCCATGTGCGACCAATTTGCCATTTTATAACACACACACGCACACACGCTAACATGCACACATTCAAACACACCAACACATACGCCCAATCACAACGAAATTGGTGACTTATCAAACTTAAATTACAATGTAGCGACCCAATGAGTAACAGCAGCCAATTTGCTGAGCTGTCGTGCGCCGTCAGATTTCTATGTTATTATGCAATTTTCACCTGGTTTTATTCCGTTTGGAGTTGCACGCGATACGTGAATGCAACGCCAGTTAAGTCCACCGTTTACCAATTAATTTGTAGTTACCATATTAATTGTAACGTCATAAGCTACTGTTGCTAATGAAAAACGCCTTGAGTCTTGGTAATGATTATAAGTTTTTTTTTTATAATTATTACCATGGCAACACTGGGCAGTATATTAACGTCCGATTCGACAAAACTAAGTAGAAATAATTATTTGTATCTGTCTTCAATTAGGTAAAATTTAATATCTATCGTCCAACTCAGCAAGGTTTGCATTATAGATTTTATCATATCTCAATAAGAAATATTTTGTATCTATTTAAAGATAATTAAATGTGTTATGTATAGGTACATTACTGCCTCTTGGGTCGTGTTGGTTGCGAGTGTGACTGCCGAACGGGACGTCCTGGGTTCGATTCCCCGGTTTGGCACTACTAAATTTTCTAATTTTGATTTTGTAGTAGTGTCTCAGAGTCTGGATATGTGTCCGGTGTATGCCTATTTTCAGCACCTATTCCATAGTGGGACGTAAAAGTAACTGATGGAACATGGGAGTGTTCTACATTCCTCTGCCTACCTCTTCGGGGATTACAGGCGTGATGTTACAAATTTCTGGTTACATATTTAAAATATAGGTACTAAGCGTTTGACTTCTTTAAGCAGTCACTGTATGTAGGTATGTATAATTCAAGTATTCACTTCACTATACTCATTCCTGCTACTACTGGAGTATGTTTCTTTAAGGAACACTAAACTATTAGACATTATTTCACTCATATATAGCTACCTATATATTTTGTTTCTTATTCGCACTGTGTACAAAATAAATTATTCAATAGGTATATTGGGCTGATCATTCATGTGTTTTTTCTTTGTTTCAGGTAAGTTGAAATGGATGTATTGGTGACTAATGATAAACCAATTGGCAGGTAATTATGTGGTTTTTTTGTGCACGTAGATTTGTTATAGGTACATAATTATTGTATACTTATTATTGTACTCTAATACTGTATCGTAAGCCAGTGTGCGTGTGCAAAGAGAATGAAATATGCAGGAGTATGAACTTTAGTGAACTTGCGTGGTGCTATTCGTATATTAATGTTAAACTGTTAAAAATATTAAAATATTAATGTTAAATGTTAATGTTAAAATGTTAAACTGTAGTCGGTCTATAATTCAAGTACCTACCTATTACATTCCGAAAGAAAGTCATAAAACTAAACAATAACAGTACAACATATGTATGTAATTAATTGACAACGAATTATTGAATGGCCATTGAATTTCATTAGATCATACATTCATTCATTCATTTATTCATTCATTCGTCGTCCGCCTGTCCCTGTGGTCAGCCTAATGAGGTAAGTGTCTACAGGAATGTTGCATACACGTATTTAATAACTGAGTTTATATACGGTTCCGGTGAATATAACGGACCGGACCGGACCAAGGTCAGGTGTAATTATCGGATGGCGAGTGAACAAAACACACACGAGATGTAGGTACACGTCCACACGGAGATCGTATCGGCAGCCGATCGGGTCGGTGTCAAATAACTCGCCAGTTGTATTCGGTTACTGTTCATTAGTTTTGTTTTAATGTCGTATTTGTACTCGTATGTATATAACTAAGTAATTATGTATATTAACATCATGTCTGGAATTCCCGAAGAGAGGCAGAGGCAGAGGATTGCACTATACCCACGTTACGGTTACGTTTGTGTCCCAATATGGAATAGGTGGTGAGCCTATTGTCATACACCGGGCACATATCCAGACTCCGAGCCACTACTAGTATATCTAGATTAGAAACTATACTGTTCATATTCTCTGAATTAGACGTGGATTCGTTTATCATTAGCCTTTTATAGATCAACTGTTGGACACGGATCTAGTCTCAAAATGAAAAGGGCTAAGGCCGAACCGCTGGCGAAATGCCTCTTGGCAGACTTCACGCATTATAGAGCTCTATGGAACACTCTGAGCTAAGCACTGCTCACGATGTTGAAGTGGAACTATTCTATGATCGTATTTCAACTCGACTCAGAGCAATGCAAGAATCTATTCAAAAATAACTGTACAGATACATATGTAATTATTTCTCATCACGATTAATTTCGCTCACTGCTATTAAATATAATAGCGGAAGTTATTATACACCGTTCCATGTCCGTTTTTGTCTATGAAAATCGTGTTCTAATGCAATTAGCAGTACTATACACGGCTTCATTAAAATCGGATTATAATTCCGCGAGAACCAGATCCTTGTTCATAATGTTCTCCGTAGATGTAAGTATATTAGTATATTAGTATATTAGTTGCAGATTTTTATTACATTCACTCAACATGCAAAGGGTGACGTTTACCGTAATCACAGAGTTTTAAAAACAGTCTTAGAAGTTACACTTACACTAGACCAATCTGAGACATTTATTGAAACCGGAATAGATAAATTAGCGGCAAAATATTGACGTGTGTCTCTTTGCAAACCAGGCCTTAGATAGATGAATAGCCTTATACCAGACTCTAGATGAAAAGGGTTATAGTACATGTTTCAATATCAGTAAAAGAACTTGCAATAACAGGACATTTCTAAGAGACGTATATAATCCATTATCGTATGCAAAGATTTTTTCAATACTCTTTGAGAAGGTGGAAACTAAAGCTTCCCACCGATTAGGGTCCTGACAAATGTCTATACCTTCTTGTTCTTTCATCAAATAAAATTTATCTTAGTGGTCGCCTACTAAAGGCATGGTTTGACCTTCTTTAAGGACATAATATATGCTGACTATATTGTATTATTATAGCATGTGTTATTAAAACGTGGGAGTGTTCTTCATTCCTCTGCCTACCTCTTCGGGGATTATAGGTGTGATGTTACGTTTTATGTGTCATTATGATTAACCATATACTTAAGTTTTATACAATGTACCTATATATCATAATTGATTCTTGCAAAGGTTTGAATCAATTGTTTGAAAAGTAATAGCCTCAAATCACACTCTTCTGTCCTACCCACCGCTGCGTCCGTCGCACCGACATCGACGACCTTCCGAACGCGCCGGAGAAAAAAAGATGACTCCGATTCATAAACTGACATTTGATTCCTTGATTCGAATTTACGCGTCCGACCGCGCGGGGTCAGCTTAGTTCCATTTTTTTGGTCTTGCTTTACCTTATTTACTTCCAATCTGTTTGTTTTTTTTTTCTCCGCCCGGTTCTTGAAGGCTTAAATTTCTGATGTGATCTCGACTACGTCGCATACCGAACATATTTGATGTTATTTCTCGGTTATTTCTTTTTCTCCCTCGACCGTCGATTTGATATTCTTTGGTCGTTCAACTCCCTGATAAAGTCGATGCTAAGTAAATATACATCTATGCTACAGTAAGTACGAACTATTAATTATTCCCAATACATACGTTGTACAATTTAGGAGTCACTGTAAACTTCAGATGCGATAAATTCGACTTTACTTATTCGAATCGGATCTTTTTGAATCGTGTCAATGTCGCTTGCCCTAAGTTAGTAGTGGACACGCCACGATTCCTTATCGAGAGATCTTTAATAACTTATTTATCTCGAGAATCTGAGACATGACATTTTTATATGGAAAACCATATAAGTGTAGATAAAGGACCTGTATTGAGTGATGCAGATGAAGAAATAGGCAATAAGATGGTGGCAGCAATTTTCCAACGTAAAAACAATGGTACAAATTGAATTACTTTGTGCTGTTCCTATAAGAATGCTTTGTACAGAATAGAATAAGAGACGTTTTAAAATTGCACCGCGCGGAAAGACGCCGCGTCCGGACGTCGGCAATCCAGCTCGCGACGTCCCTCTACGTGTTCTTTAGTTGAGGATACGAAAACTGCATCCTTCGCTAGTGACGGGATGCAATAATGAAATGGACATGGAATTAGTTTCGAGTTACTACGGAGCATCGCACGGTCAAGATTCGAATAGCATCATACCACGTGTAGATGTATTCTATGTTTTGTCATCGTCTAGCTTGAACACGCTGCACACACATAGATATTCCTTTATCATTCTATCGAAGCATATTGAAAATTAAATTTCATCTTTTTTTAACTTTAAAAATGATGAATGTAGAAGAATTACGTCAAGTACGTACACATGGAGATATTTGACACTCGGTATCCTCCACCTTCCCTACGAGCACCGAGTGTGACAATGTATTAATAATAAGTAACCACTTACGAGGCAACAACGTTTAAGTGTGAGGATGCATCGTACTTCCTGAACCCCATACACAAGGTATGCCGCTGGAAGTCTTCCGGCACCAAATGCGAACAAACGTTCCTCAGTCGCAGCGGTCATGTGGCGCGCGCGTGACGTCACGTGTCCGGAGCCGGGCGGCGCGCACAATGCCTGCGTTATTCGCCAACAATGCGTGAAATGCCCTGACAAACGATGACAGCCGCCCGGCCGGCCGCTCCGTCCACCTCCTGCAATTTATGATATCCTATTACGAGATTTAATGACACTAAACGTCACAACGCACCGAAATACGGAAGCGGAAACAAGTTGTTGTCGGTGTTGTTGTTGTTTAGAGATAAAAACACAGTTGTATACATACAGACATGTATATGTACATGTTTTCATTCCAGGTCGCTTACAGGGTAGGCAGTGAACACTGGATGCCAAATATCTCAATCCTGACAGAGCCGCCGTATTTCTTCCACAATATATACATATCAAAGTGGTTTATGCTACGTGGATTGTTTACACGTTGTAGAACTGTAACCTCTTTACGCTTGTTCTCTCTTAAATAACATGGGCACCCGCGAAGTATCCAATGCGGAAGCGCGCAAGTGGCGAACGGAATACGGTTAGAAAAATTAGCATACCGTGTTGTGTAAACAGTCGACAATCTTCCCGTTGTCAGGCGGGGCTTGCGGCGCCCAAATATTTGCGGGCGTCTCATAAATTCAACGGCTCGTCCTGGCGGGGTAGCGGGATAACACACATAATGCGCCGCGGATCGGTAAACATATTGTAATGGAAAACGCCGTTGTTTGCACTTTATGATGTCCCGGTGCTGTAAACTGACGCCGCTGGTGCAATTTCACCGGCTCTGCTTTATTTATCCGTCCACAACTTGGACCGCTCCCGTCCGCTCGTCGCGCGATACATTTTGACACGTGCCAGTATGTATTGGCATTCGATAACACTTGACAGTTGGCACTGGTGTTGGTCTTGTGCTGTGCAAACACATGTGCTTGAGGTTTCCATGATTTTGTTTTACGTTTGTTATTCTCATCTTGGAGAAAACGAATCCAGACTTCAAACCAGTAGTAGATTTTCAACTAGGTTTAGATTACAAAAATCCAGTAGTACTCGACCAGGGAACAGAACCAAGGCAGAACCTTTCGAACAACAGTCGCGCAACAACCAACCAAGGAGGCATTCAAAAATGTATAAAAATATGTATTAATAAATTAAAACGCGGCTAATCCGTAACGATTCCAAGCAGTACCATAGCACAGCTGCAATAACGAATATGAAGCAAGTTTATAATAAACGCAGCCGAACCGCCATCTTGCGCCGCGTTAAATTATCATCCTCTTATAATTAAACACCAGTAACCCCATATCTAGGGAAATTGGAGAAAGGGTGTTATTTACAGTTATTATTATTATTCATATATTTACTCAATGTTTAATAAAATGTCACTCGTTTGTGTCACATAACATAAAACATGATTTGAATATAATAAAATAAGTTTTAGGTATGCCCTGGGCTTCCTCCACTTTGGATTGGGTATTGTGGCCTGCAATGACTCTTATTCTGTGTGAAAACAAAAGGAAAAATAAGAATTTTAGTATTTTTCCTTAATTTGAAGCAAATAAATTACGGCCATCCGACCTTGAAATACGTGGAGCAAGTTCTGTGGGAACCAGCAAATAATGGACTACATGCATACATTTTAAATTACACTCTTAATAATGACAGCTAGAATAATCTTACATCCAGACATATTAATAACTCGTACTCATCCAGCAGATATGTATTTATTCAGAGCGGGAATCGAATCCACAGCTCCCGTCTCGACGTGACGAACATAGGTACAACAAGCAGAACTAACAGGCCACATCTGAAAATACATCTTATATCTTAATCTTGTATAATGAAAACACAATTATAACATATATTTATATTGAAATACAAAAACATAAATTTATATACCTAGTGAAAACACAGCTACAACAAAGATATGACAAATTCCACGTCCATGTAGAAGTTTCTAGTACATTATATAACCGTATGTCATGTAGGGTGAACCCAAAAAGCACGTCGACGCAGCACCGTAAATCGTACTTTCCTTATTAAAATCCGCTCTCGTCTTACGCGTAACTCGTTCTAATCCCGCTAAAATATTCGGTTGCCGTCAAACGCGTAAATCGGGCCTTTTGTATGTGGGCCGTGTATTTACGGGTTGGGCGCAGATAGCCCAGAATTAAACTTGAATTTAAAACCATTTTATATTAGCTAAGCCCGCTTAGATCGCGCGGCAGCGGCGCGCGCGCGATAAGAGAATTGGCCTGTCAGCCACCGGATGATATATTTGACCAACATTTCCATAGCTCCCTCGCTCTCCCTCGAACGGCGTTCGCCCCCCCCCCCCCCCCCCCCCCTGCCCCTTCTCACGTCTCCCTCAAAGTATTATTGAACGGATATCTCTTCGCCTCGTTGGT
>DWFO01000160.1:0-24706 GCA_018246595.1 Mimoniades nurscia nurscia
GTAACTTCACGCCTGTAATCCCCGAAGAGGTAGGCAGAGGAATGTAGCACATTCCCACGTTTCACCGGTTACGTTTACGTCCCACTATGGAATAGGTGGTAAGCCTATTACCATGCATCAGGAACATCTCCAGACTTCGAACCACTACTAGAAAATCTCAATTAGAAAATTTTGTAGTGTCCGACCCGGGAATCGAACCCGGGACCTCCCGATCGGCAGTCGCACTTGCAACAAACACGACCAACAATATATAACTGGTATATAAACATTATTGGTTGATCGGTCGTTTTTTTTTATTTACTAAAATTAATAGTTGATTATTACCACCGGTAGTTAATACATGTTATATTAACAACTTATAAATAAATGTACACATGTGAGCAATACCGCTTGTAGAATATTAAGTGTAAGCTGAAAAAAACCTGAAACAAGTATAATAAAACTCATTACGTTCCGGTTCGCCGATGCGACACGGAACTTAGTTTTGGTTTGCTGAACAAAGTTTCCTTTCACGAACTACAAGCTGTTACTAGGTGCTTCTGTCGCCCGGTAACCCAAGTAAGTCCTGCACAATTTTTAGGGGTTGGTTTAAAAGATTAATATTTAATTCATGACAGTTTAGCAAATAAGATATATGTTTGTAAAGTTGTTCAAAATGTGATTCAAAAGTAACTGACAGATGTTTAAACATTTACAATATACGTAAGGATTGTTTAATGAATAAAGTACAATATAATGTTACCTACTCTCGGTTTATTAAATATTGGATCATCGTCGATTTAAAATGTACGTAATAGTTAAATTTCTATACTAAATATACTCGTAAATTGTATATACCGATTATAAATACATGCAAAGATACATAAATACTAGCTGTTCCCGCGACTTCGTCCGCGTGGAATTCTAATCTAAAATGTATCCCTGGACATTGACGTGACCGTCGTAATACAGCGGTATTAAAGTACTCAGGGTTAGAACTTCTTTACTGGAATGCTAGATGGCGTTGAATAAGCTAGATTTTGAGATTTTTTGACAATTCTTTTTTAAGTTCGTAAAAAAATATTTTTTTCATAAAAAGTATCCTATGTTACTTCTAATACCTCCAAAAATATGTGCACAAAGTTTCATGTTGATGGGTTACGTAGTTTTCACATGAAAGCTTAACAAAATTACTTTTTTTTTATTTATTTGGAAAACTTACAGCTAGTACAAAACATAACAAACAAATAAGTAAGCATAAGACAGCCATTTACAAGTTTTCACCTATATTACATTCACATTTATAATATTAGTAGGGATGACATCTTCATAATTTTATATTATTTCTTTTTTAGTTATCAATAAGTAGGTATATAAATAAATTAAATTAAATTTGGGAATATTATTATGTTCATGTTAATTTTTATATTTGTCCTTGACTTCCAAATAAAGATTAATTATAATTAATCATGATTGATGATTAAAAAAAACTATGGTTGTCGTATACAAACTGAATGAGGGGATGACAGAAGCGGTACTCTTATATTTGAATTGGGATAATCTAACTTAGCACACTGCGACGATCGCTGCAGAGCTAATTTGTCAAGCAGGGGATATCTTTATTTATCTACCCAGAGATAAAATGGACGTCCAGTGAAATGTCCAGTATTCCTTTTCTTAAATATATCATATCAATCATACTTTTGCTTTTATGATTTCTTTATTATAATGTCATGATATTTGTATCGGAAGCTTGCATGAACTATGTATTATTATTTCATCATGGAATGGAATGGGTTATCATGGAAGTGTAGTCAGTGTACAGAGTAAAGGGGCTGTGATAGTGCTTGTCGGTGGTGGAAATACCTAATCGCCATGGCAGATCTCATACGGGGTAGGCAGAGAGCACCGAGTACCAAATATCTCTATCCTTACAGATTTTTTTTTGTTTACGGGGCGGAGGGGGGTACCTTCATAAGTTACCCGGTACCTCACGAGGAATACCGGGTTACGTGGGACTTTTACCGCACTAAAACCCCTTCGGTATAGTAAATTTCTTGAATGTCCAAGAAGTTTACTATAGTCATATAACTATGATTGGTTCCTCCCTAATAATTTACCACAGCCAAGAGAAATGCGATGCCAGTTAAATGTAGTATAACAATAAGATAATAAAATAATCTTTGTAATTACAATGAAACCGTTAAAGTTCCCTAGTCTACGTGCAGTTTGGAATTGAACAAGGAAAATAGAGCGGCCCCCAAGTTTCTGTCATCGCAAACAATGGGACAATGCTTGGATACATTCTAGTTTTAAGAGTTCTTATTGAAATTGCTACAGCTCGGTCTGCTTCTTAAGTGATTCTATGGTACATATACATATATTGTTGTCTTAGATACTTGAAAAATGTAAGACGGAATAGAATATTTTTTTAATTTTATTACGTAAGTAATCCAATTTGGTGCATGTTATATGTCAATATGGTACCCCAGTTTATGACGACAACGATGGATCTTGAGTCAAGTTTATTGTGAGTAACAGTTGAATATGATTCGTATAAATTTTTCGATGAATGTTTATTCAGAATTGTGAACATGACATATTACGTTTGTATTTCCCCGAAGAGGGAGGCAGAGGAATGTAGAGCTACTTTTCGCAAGTTATGTTAGATGTTCCATGGAATAAGGAATGAGTACAAAAGCGAAAACCTCTTGGGTTACTCGCAGTCCATGCTGTGATGCTTGAGATAGTGACTATTACACCAAATGTAATGCGATATACAATATTTCTATCTACATGACCATCCATTGGAAAACTGCGATAATTCTCCATCGACTATCGAGTTCATGCATTATCCACGAGGTCCTTACATTATTTATGGTTTTAGATAAAACTGTAGCTCAGTATTTGAGTTCAGACGTTAAAGTGGAATTTGGAAAGTCTTGAAAGATCCATAAAATTCGTCATCACATAATCTACGTCGTAAGGAATAAGTGTTCAGGAGACTGTAAGGGCGTGGTCATATTGTACTTGTTAATTAATTTTTGTTTTATTAAATTATTTTTAAAAGTGTGTATATCTACGTATGCCTTCCTCGTTGGCCGTGTTGGTTGCTAGCGCGGATGCCGATCGAGAGTTCCTGGGTTCAAACCATTGAGCACTATTGGATTATTCTAATTTACAATTTCCAGAAAACAGTTGTAGTAGTGGCTCGCAGTCTGAATATGTGCCCGGTGTATGTATTGACGTATGTATATATATTGCGACTCACCACCTATATTTTTCATTTATTTGGTTCGGATTTAAATGTAACATTGATTTAATTGCTGTACGTAATATTTAAAATAAATATATTTGACAATGAGCCAACTCGCACTTCGCGAGTATGGCAGATTTCAACCTTAACCCTTTTCATTCTAACAGGAGACCCACGTCATGGCACATTGTACCACGTCAAAACACTGAAACGATAAAAAAGTGTAATGTGAACACAGCATGCTAATAAAATACACGAGTGAAATTGTTTTACAACAAAACCATTTTAGGAATATTATTTGTTAGTTTTATGACGACTATTATTTTTTCAGTTTATAACATGTGCCTTGGTTGTTTGCAAATCATCATCGTCAGTAACTAATAGCAGCCGAATGTTGGACATAGGCCTCCGATGAGGTGTTATGCCTAAGTAACAAATGATGACATATAACAGTAAAATATGTCACAAGATTGTGAGATGTCAAACATTGTGAGACACAAAAGGTTGCGAAGGGTTGCTTTGTACGAAATGTAAATTATAGGTATATATGTTTATTTACAGCATAAACAACTAGCAGAAATACATCGTTAACTCAACTACCAGTTGCACTGGGAAGGGTTAAGGCCATAGTCTGCCAAGCTGACCAAGTTCTCACTGTTGGCAAGCCTAACGAAAAAATGGAACATTTATTTCCGTAATGTCATCATGACAAAATCTTGAATCATGAATAATTTTCAAGTGTAATAAATTGTCTGAAATTTCGCGTCGCACTTTTGGATATTAATGGTAGAATGGTTACTATTATGAAGCAGTTTATAAAATGTTTATTTAAAAAATTTGCTGTTAAAATGTATGTTCACTAAGTAAAACATTTTCACTTTATGTTTCAGAATATTCTAAAGTAAATGGACAATTTTTTATGTACTTGTTTGATCTTTGTAAATAAAAGTTCTCAGTTCTCGAATATTCCTATACTTAATTATTAAAATATTTTGAATACTTGTACAGTTCTTGTCGCTGAATGTAGTCAATTATATGTATATAATATAGTGTAACCGTTACAGTAGATTCACAGTTCAAAAAAGGAAATGTATTCGAAATAAAAAATATGTAATTAAGATAAATTCGTAATTTAAAAAATGCATGTAAAATAATAAAAATAAAATAAGCGTAATGAAACAAGGCAATAAAATACAAATTAAATATTTGATATAAACCAACATAATTATATTATGTTCGTGCCTTTATTACGAGGGTAGCCTCGACTCACTTGCGGCGGCGACGTAACAGTTTCATTTGTATTCCGATCGAGGGCGCTATGGCTCTCCGATATCCTTCGGGATGACCGATGTCCCCGAGCTGTATCTACATAGACGTTCGAGCGTACGATTGGAAACGCAGAATTGATTGGAGTTGGATTAGATGTTAGCCAATTGAACGAAAATTTTGTTCTAGGAATCTGTCCCAATCCATCTTCATTATTCCAACGAATTCATAAATACTATAGTAGTAGTGCACATTGAAAGTAGGTTCTGAAAACTGCTTCTTTTCGGGAGCTAAGGAAGCTGCTAGTGGTATGTAAATATTGTAAGGCTTGTGAGTGGAAATAAGTAGTTTCTATCTTTTTATTAAATATAACTTGTGTCTATCATTTTTTTGTTAATACTTTACACAATGAGATGAATTCTCATAGACCTTATTATTCTGTAGTGTACAACACCGTAAGAATGGAGAGAAGAAAAATGTTTATTCAGCGCGGAAGTGAACGCAAGAAGTCAGTTATATTTTGAAAGCTTAAGAGCGTTTTTGTATATATTACATTTAAATATTGCCACATATGTATGTATATTGGTCTATCTAGGCGTGTACATTCTATATTAATATACTGTTTATCCCATATATGTATATTCACATGTATAATTTATAGCACATTATATACAAAACAAGTACCTAGTTATATTCTGAAAGGAAGTCGCTGACACATCTAGTATTGTTTACAAGGTACATACTTAACAGCTACATTTTGGTACGTTTTCACTCAAATTCTTTTCATCATTCGCCTGTTACTCTATGAAATGTAGATAAAAGGCAATCTCCGGGTATCACGTCTGATGATTCAATCAAGATGATAGATCAAAATTATCAATCGATAATTTTGATCTATCATCTTGATTGAATATATAATTATAAATAAGTTAATTTATTCCTTTGTTATATTCCTTATATAATTTATTCCTTATATAATTATAAATAAGTTAATTTATTCCTTTGTTGCACCATTCCGGGCGTACTGTTTACGAGCCCTAACTTAGCGACCGGAGGAAAACATTAAATATTTAAACTGAAGTCATTTCTTCTTTATTTTGTCTCCGAATCTTCCAACAGCAGCAGAGTGCATCTTGTTAACTAATGGTCGATTCCTGTCAACATTACAATACGTATCAATATTTCTTCCTAGCATTTCAAGTAGACATTTGGCGAAACAAATTAGACGACGAAAACAAAATAATTAGGGATTCTCTACAGAATCGTCAAAATATACCTCAACGCAGACGCTTGTAACTTGATTAAATCCTTAATATATTCCCTCCAAAATATCGCTAATAACTGCAAATAGGACAGGGACGGGCCCTTTGGAGCTGATTAAAGCGTTGTAACAGATGGATGTCCCCAATAAGGGGCCCCGTTTAACTCGATTTGCATCAATCTTTAATTCGCCTATGTAATTTACGACTATTAATTTACGAGTTTTTTGACGCGTGCTTTACAAACCAGTTCATTTGTAAAACGTTGGTTAACGTAAACTTGGTGGAACCATTCCTCCCCCTCCCCCTCTTCAGGGTTTGTTTCAATAGTACCATTAACAGGCATTGGCCCTGAATATTATTTTCTGTTCTGATCAGTGTATAACTGTTATAAATAGATGACGGATTCCCATGACGTCCTTAATGTTAGCACCACATTACTGACTACCAAACTGAAAGTTCCTTAGTTAGAGCTAGTTGAGTGAACACAACATCTGATACGATATCTGATTTCTGTCATGTTTATTTTTTGTTTACGTGATTTTAATTTGAGTTGTTAAGTAACCCTTACATTGTGGAATTGTCTAATATTTTCGTGGTGTTGTCGTTATATTGTGGCAAGCAGTTTCGCGTTTCAACATGCACGTATTCAGTTAAGTCCTCTTCAAATTGATCTACTTATGCGGGAGATTTAGATGGGTAATCTATTCCAAGGATGCTTCACCGCCACATTTTCTTCACGAAGTCAGCCAGATTGATAGCTAACGTTTCGAGTCATTCAAGCGGGTGATTTTTTACGTTTTTTCTTATTATTTCTTGTGACATCCTCGTTAAGTTTATGCTTCTTTTTAATAGACATTGTAAGGACATGCTCGCGTACCCTAAATGTCTAATAAATTTCGAAATTACGCGGGACGAAAAAAGATAATGTTTGGATTTATTTTTGTCTTAAATTTAGACGGGATGGATAATCAGCTTGTTTCTATCTACAAAAGTGTTAAAATTGTTGTTTATAAGAAACTAATTTCTATGACTGTGCATCTCTTTTGCATTTTTTCGTCAATAATTGCAACCTTTTTATTATCACACTAACCTAAGAGAAGTGACACATAAAAATTAAATATTTCATTAAAACGGAATATTTGTACCGACTGCAATACGTGTGGAAAAATTGTGCGCGTGTGTTTGATAGTCTATGAAATATCATTTTCGAAGCTGAAGGAAGGCGTCAATATTTATTTCGCGCCTACATTTTCAAAATATCATTATCGATAACATTTCACGCGTGTACAACATAAAAAGATACGTTCACCTACCGTGTTGGAGGAATATAAAGCGTCTGGCCCTTATCTACTCTAGTCACGATCCGCCTTTGAAATGTTAGGTTCCCTCATTTTTTGTGTGTGGAGATACTCACAATAAAGAAAAGCCGAAGATTGCCGCTGTTTGCCCAGAGCTGTGGGCTAAGTGATTGTCGAAAGAATCATCACCATCAGCCTATCTTAGTCCACTACAGGACATAGATTCCTTAACGGATTTTATGACAATACCTCCCGAGGGTGTGGGATCGCAGTGATATGTGTTGGGTATCTTTGGTATACCTAGACTTCATTGACTGTTAATTATATCATCTGCTTAGATATAAATATAAGCAAGATCGTTTTTGAGCTTAGAATACAATACAGTACAGCTTACAATACAGTGTTGACTGTTAGCGCACGTAACACATTTATGTACGTACAATACATAAACAATATTGATGAAATGAGGTAATACATATATGTCCAGCTGTGAATTTAAACAGGCAAGTGGAAACGACGTCTTTATTAAGCCGTGTGTATGTATCGTTACGAATATATCGTATAGTCAATCCGGTCTCCACCAATACACGTGTACTACGAGCAGTAACCACAATTTATGTACGGTACAGCCGTTGCACTTCGATCGACGCAACTTTCTCCTCGTCTCTCGCCGATCTCGCCGGAAGTCTATTGGTGCACTTCCGTGATATAAGCTCGAATGGTACATAAGTATGTATGTATACAAGTGTATATAAGTAGTTTTAGAGTAAAAAACCGTTGACTCGTTGCAAAACTTAAATAATAATAATGACGCAATAAATTATTGTATTTCTCAGTGAGAACCGCTCAGCCGGAATAGAATCCGGATCCCAGTGTCGTAGGTGGTACATTTACCGATGTGCTTTATACATAGGTCGTTGAACTATATATGTACTAGTGATGTAACGAATGCAAATGAGAATGCGAATGCGAATGCGAATATTCCGTTATTGTATAAAATTTCACAGAAGAATTTATTTTTGTTTGTTTACATTGCATTATATAATTTTTATCTTATAAGTTCTAATAAAAATTTAATTGTTCAGCTTCATTGCCCAAAGTGGAGTAAATAAATAAGCGATACCAAATGATAAAGTAAAGACTGATCTTCTGATTAAGAGGTTAAGTTACTTTTCTTGTATAAAAAAAACTAAGAAATGCTTTTGATTTTATTAAAAGAAAAGATTTGATAAAAAGATTTTGAATTTATTAACCTTTTTTCTGATATTCATATTCTCAAAACATTCGCAGAAACTTTGCGAACGCGAACATTCGTTACATCACTAATATGTACAGATGCCTGCCTCAAACATCATGCCTACAGGTCCTGAAGAGGTACGCAGAGCCTATAATATAGGTACTCCCACGTTTCACAGGTATACTCCACATGTGTCACAAACTTAAATGAAACGATAATGAAATACATGTGTATATTTATATCTTTTTCCTTTCAAAAGTTTACAGTTATTTAGCTATTCATTGGTAAAAATTATCACTCATAGAATTATACATAGGTTTTTAAATTGGTATTTTTAAACAATTTTGATCAGCGAATTAAACTGTTAAGATTGGTTAGTTTGGTGGTAACTACAGTGGTGTGCGTAAAGCAATTTCCATTAATTAGCTAGCTGGGGATTAAATTTAACCCGTCCCTTATTAATTGGATTTAATTATAACGTTTGCGTGAATGATATTGTTAGATATAGGTAGTAACAATTTTTGAGCTCCCCCAAAACCTTAATGTTCCCTATTATTTTACAGACCTGTCTTTACAAACCTGACGTATTCCATCAACGTTTATGACTATTCATACAAGCATGCCGATTTGTAGACTTGTAGCTGACCAATGGCCTGACTTATTTGGTCAAATTATGAGGTATCTGTGTTATATACATACATGTATCTGCTAGACAACATTGCAAAAATCTTTAATTGGTTTCGTCATAAAATAATTGTGAGGAATTTAGTTTAGTAAAGCCAATACATAATGATAAAATAGACTTTAATTCCCTACGGACATTGCCACAGCGGCGCCATTTTAAATCGCTCATTGCGACCATTCACACAAAAATACAAACAAAACACTGAAACACTTTGCGAAATTTAAAATGTAACAATTTTCGAGCGTTTTCATGAACTCTACTCGTTCTCTATGATTTCTTTTTTATCTTTTTATGGTAAAGCACCGAGTTACAAAAGACTTTCATGTTACAAGGGCAATTTCTTTTAGTGATATAAATCATAAGACGTGTAGTAAAGACTTAAAGTTTTTAAAGGCAATTATATTAATTTCAAAGGCAATACAGTATTACGCCCGCAATTCCCGAAGCGATAGCTACATTAGCCTAAGCGGTGCTATATTAAAATAAATAAGTACATTTTGATTTTGTTATAACAATCGCTAAAATAATATAAGCGTGCATATGTGCACGTGTAAATATTTTATCTAATCTGTAAACTTTGCATTCAATTATATTATCATATTTAAGATACGACATTAATTGATATATGCACATACATATGTACAAACATACATATGTGTTATCCAAGCACAAATGACATGTGACATAAAATATTGTAATTACGTTGTATATTTCAAAAGATAACTCAATAATTATTATTCTAGTGCCGGTCAGATGTCATGTATAGTAGGTACTCTCGCACGTTTTATTAGTGACGCTATACGACTTACCATGGAATACGAGCTGAGTCTATTGCTAATCCAGTTTCTGAGCTGCTATTGGGAAATATGCGGTTGAAATTTCCGAACGGGGGATCGAGCGCAGGATTTATCAATCAACAGTCGCACTTGCACTCGACCAATGAGGCAGTGTTTCCAATGTTACTAAATCCGCGGAACGTTTAAGGGAATGCGTTAAGTGTTCATGTGAAGGTCGTCATAATATTAAGTTTATAATTCTTCTATAACTCTTCTTTATGAGCTAGAGCCAAACTTGATTTTAGTACCCATTGAAGCAATATCTATTTACATCTTCATGATGTTTACTTAGAACACGCGATGCATTAGTACAAGATAAGACAAAGGATCAGTGCACGTCAATACTAATCTATTAGTGCTTATATAATTGACTGTTATCATAGAAAATTAATTGGTTAAAGATTGATTGCTTTCAAATAGAACAGAAACGACATTCTTAAAAAATGTCAATTGTTGCATCTGTGTACCTGTGTAAACTTTAAGATTATTGTTTTTGTTTGATGATATTTTGATTTTATAATGGTGGTAACTAACGACGAAAAGCCTTACCGAATTCATCTCAAAGTAACTTTGTTTAATAAATAAATAAAAAACGCAAGAGTTAGAGGTTATAGAGTCTAAAATAATTATAAAAAGTGCAGCCTCCAGAAGTATTTTGGAATCGTCGGTAACACCTAACGATGTATCTTTTGAGTCAAAATTTCCAGAACATTTTCAACAAGTTGCAAATACCGGTTCATCAAAACTATTTTTGTGGCGCCTCGAATTTGTGTTTGTTTTGCACGACGTTTGTTTTACGGAAAAAAACTATTGAAATATTTTACACAAGTTCTGCCCGTGACTTCCTGTGTGCATAATAAATGGGTGTCTGGAAAAACTAGATGTTTTTACCTACCAGTTTTAAATTTACCACATATTATGTGCAAGTTGTGTTTTATTCTTTGGATGTAGGCTTTACTCCGAAAGCTCAGCATAGCACATGCTGAGCCATCAAACAAGCAAGCAAATTGTTTGACTACTATCGAGACGTATATATGAGTGTCAACGAAGGTGTTTCCCCAAGTGTTAGGAAAACTTTAGTCTCAACAGCTCTCTGTTGAGACTAAACTTTTGGGCAGACAGTGAATTGAGAGCAATTCACTGTCTGCCCAATGTTTTAACTCGACTTAGAGATTTTAGTGTATTAAATGTATTAAACACATGTATCCGAACATCAATGAAGTGGAACTCTTGTAAACTCTTCTAAACAATTTATTCGTTATTATATCTGACCACACATGTTGGAATTCAAAGAAATATGTAGTGCGGTATCGATTTTTTTTCTTCAATATAAACTAAAAAAAACATGTACGCTTAGTACGATTCGGAGTATTATAAAAATATGACGTTGATGTTGAAAATGAAAGGCAGAAAAAATACGTTTTATGTAATTTTGGTTATATTGGATATAAGAGGTCAAATAGTAACAGACGATATATTTTTTGAGGATGATCATCTCGCCTGCCAAAATTGGGTCGGGGTTACTAGGCCCGTCGTGGGACACTTTGCGATATTGTTGGAAATACGTTCTTAGGTTCCCAATATAGATATGTAGAAATTGATCAAGATGTTATTGTTGGTGAATAGATTTTCCCACGGTCAAGATTGTTTTGAAAGTTGCGAATTTCATACCATATATCGTCATAATACTATAATACATATATGTCGTAATGTATGGAACATGTCGTAATTTATGATCTCATAAGAAACCATAATGTGTAACTTCAAAATAATAATATCCCAATAAAGAATTCTTTCAACTTCTGAAACCTAAGCGTTTTATTTTTTAAATTATTTTAGAGTCGATTGTAAATTCTTATTGTTTAATACTTTAAAATGCTTTTAGATTTATACCACACAATAAATGACAAAATACAATCATTGTTACTTAATATTTCACGCGGATTATTATCAAGGGACATAAAAATCAAACACGATAAAACATCTGCTTTTTTCCTGCACGAATGATAGGACTATATTTTTTGTGCCGAAATTGGCGCACAGCCATTTGGCGCGATTAGTGACTTAAAAGATATTGATGGAAGTATATTGTTATTTTTCATTGTTGCGTTTTTCTATGCTGACATAGCTGGCTGGCTGGTTACATCTGTTGCAGAACTGGCAGTCGTTGGAATAGACGCTTTTTAGAATGGAGACCATGGCTTTACAAACGTAACATCGAACGCCCTCCAGCTAGGTGCAGCCGATTCACGCAAACTGGGTAGGAGTAGTTGGAATAGAACAGCCAAATATTGCATTAAAGTGGCTTTAGAGAGACGTCCAGGACTGAATGATACCACCCTGATACTATGTTGACATTTACGTCTATAGTTCAAGATACTCAAGACTTTGTTCGATACTCATGGACAGCCACGAAACACTGGACTGTCCCAAATACCACTCACAATATTGAGTCTTCGAATTCTAGTAAATCAACTTCGAACGGGCTATTGTAGATAGTATTCTAGACACAGAACACGGGCGAGGATTATTGGATATTGAATAACGGAGTTTATTGGGTACTTAATGTTACCTTCGCTATATTTATTGGACCAAATATTCTCGGTATTTAACAGATGAAATACATATTTCGTTGAGCATCGAGTGCGTGCGTATCATTCGGATTTTTGGAAATTTATTTTTAATACTGCCTGCATTTGTTGGTTGTGTTGGTTGCAAGCGCGACTGCCGATCGGAGGGTGCAAATTCTGGGTCGGGATTACTCAATTTTTCTAATTTAGATTGTCTAATAGTGGCTCGTAGTTTGAATTTGAGCCCGGTATATGGCAATAGGCTCCTATACTATTCCGTTATGGGACGAAAACGTAACTAGTAAAACATAGGAGTGTAGCACACTCCTCTGTCTACCTTTTCGCGATTACAGACGTGATGTTACCTTTCATGATGTAATTACCAATAAATGAACATTAACTTTTGCTTATTGTATAGCTTAATCTTTATAGTTATTTACTACACCGATTTTGAAACAATGGTAAAAATAAGACGTTATATAGTCGTACAGAAGCTAATGGTGTCCATATTTTTCACACAAGGAAAGCACTTTGACTCTTATTTATCTGTACACACATGACATAATTATATAAAGACATCGTCCGACTAATTTGACGAGCGCGTGGGATTAGCTATTTTCTGTTCACTCATATACAAAGACACTCGCGAGACATTGTGTTTATTTGTGATAATGTACAATGTATGGTGTGAACAATAACCACACATTCGATATAAATAACATTTGTTTTACTTCAGGCTGGAAATAAGCTCGGTCAAGCTGAAATAGATCCGGTCAAGAATCTGTCGAACCGCCAATGGTGAGCCAGCGAAAGTTCTAGAGACAATGTTAGCTTAATAAAATGACTAATTATATTATCATCCTTAAACATATCCTTTGTCTATTGTACTATTATTTATTATTTTCTGTTTATTTATACTGTATTATTTATCCAAAATTCAACGCGTCTCAATTTTCAAATTGTATAATTTCATAAATCACATTTAAAAATTATTTATGATTTGACTTAATTATTATTACCTTATTTTAGCGAGCGGCACTATCGTTACTACCACTTACATCGAACACTAAAAAAACTATTTTCTTCCCCATTTTGATACGTCTTACAAAATGACTATATTATGTACACAGGGTTTGTACAAGCTTATGGCGGCGTTAATCGTTGGTGCTAAATATTGAAAGTACGATTACAGTAGAATACAGTAAGATTACAGTTCAATACGGTACGATAATAGTATAGTACGGTACGATATTAGTACATTACGGTACAGTGCGGTAAGATAACGTTACAGTACGGTAAGATAACGTTACAATACGGTAAGAGTACGGTAAGTACGGTACGATTACAGATTAGACGTAATTCTTCTACCCTCAGCTTTCTTTTAAACATGTACGCCGTTTATAATCTTAATTTCCCTTTCTCTTTTGCATCCCGGATCAGGCACTCTTGGCTTTTCCTAATTTGGATTTTCTAGTAGTGGCTCGGAGTCTGGATATGGGCCCGATGTATGGCAATAGGCTCACCACCTATTCCATAGTAAGACGTAAACGTAACTCTTGAAACGTGGGAGTGCACTACATTAATCTGCCTACCTTTTCGAGGATTACGAGCGTGATATTGCGTAACGAAAATTATTTTTGTTACATCACAACGCCAGAGCACTTAAGCATAAAGCATAGAGTGTCAAGTGACAATGTTTTATTTATGATGATCCATTTACACTCACAATAATTATTATCAACAATGATTACATTACATTAATCTGTTACATAATTATAGTAATTACACTATAATAATTATCCATCGATAAATTAATGTAACTGCAACTATAGATATGTAAGGTAATGCAATATTCAGTGCAAGATGTAACTTCGAGGTTCCAATTGACCAGTCATAAACAGCTGCTTAGTTGCCGATACGAAGCGGGTTTTACAACACGTCCGACTTCAAATCATGTTGCAACTGGGATATACAGATGTAACGGTTGAGATTGGCTCGCGTGTCACACAATCTGATTGTACGAATGCATTACTATCATTGGTGTTAAGACTTGCTTTACTAACAGCGTAAGTATACACGAGATTATAGGCACATAAATGAAAGTTTTTTTTTTATTAAAAAATATATTCGTGAATTTGTTCACCTGTTTTGTAAATCATATGTTCCTAATAGCAAAAAAGTAATACACGTTATAATTTTAATATATGTATAGCTTAGAAATAACTGAATTGTTTACCTACTTCATGAATTGCATTTGGTCTAGAAAACAAATTCTCGTAGGTTTGTTCATATCTTTGTATATGAACCTTAAAAACAATGGACATGATCTCAGGACAATAATAAAACCGTGCTCTACACTATTTAAATACAGTTTGTTGTCGCAGAGAACAAACGTTTGTGCGTTGCATTATGGCATTGTGTGAAAAGTGTGTGAGAATTGTGTGAGTTTTGTAGCAGAATTACCAAAAACACTATGGCGTGTTCATGTAAGCCCATATATGGGGTTCATTACGGTAAATGCAGCCCCACATTGCACGTCTGTCATCGTGAACTAATCATGCATAGGGCGCGGCAGTGTAGCAACACTTAGCCTCTAGGGTTGCTATCCTTGTCAGGAGTCAACAATAAATTATATTTTTCCCCACCAACGATTCTTAATGTGTATGTAACATACCTGGGATCCTCGAAGAGGTAGGCAAAGGAGTGTAGTACTTCTACTTTTTACGTCTTACTATGGAGCAGGTGGTGAACCTATTGACAGGAACCATGCAAACATCCAGACATTAAGTCACAATTAGAACTTTCTACTAGACAATCTAAGTTAGAAAAAACGGGGCAGCCAATGTGTATGTGATTCAATGAATTATTGAACTACTTATTTCAACACATGCACGTTTAATTTTGTTGAGGTTCAATATTTTGTACGCACTTAGGTTGAAAAATTTGAATATGAAATAAAAACTAATACTAAGTAACCATTTCATAATTCAAATAATTCAGGAACGGTAATCTGTCACCAATTAGAACATCTTTCCTAATGTTATCAGCAGAACTCACGAGAAATATATAATTTCGCCATCATTACAAGTCTCTCTCAGTCCATTGCTGGACATAGGAAACTAGGCATGTGGGTTGCAGATACAAAAAAAAAATTTTTGTCACTCCATGGTCCACCCAGCCCTAGCTACAGCGTAGCATATGGGCGCAAAGGGCGTCGCTCGTGCCCACCGAATATGGTATACACTTTAAACACACCGCTAGTGTATATCACATCATTAATTATAGCATAATGCAGCTTTACTTCTGAACAAAGGGAAATTAAAAGCTTCCTCTGTTCCAAAATTTCTGTCTATGGTTTTAATAGGGTCGAAAGTTTAATTTAATCACTTCAATGTAGAATGCAAAAGAAGTCTGCGAGGAACGTTACAGGTGGAAATCCTTATTTATTACCTATCCCTATGGGAAATAAGCGTGACAATATGTACGAGTATATTGTTGTCTGAGATTACTGCTGATATAAAACATTTCATGTTGACTCACCGAGAGAAGGCGCCACATAACCGAACATTTCCGAACCCTGAATCACAGTAATGAAATTTTCAACTTATTTGGAAGTTGCGATGTTATATAATGTTAAATATAATTGAATAATGGTAGCTCATAAACGGTCAGACGTTGGTTGACCCAAACACATCTTCCGTTAAAAGTATTGTCTATGAGAATTACAAAATTTTGCATTGAATATTTCTAAACTATAAGGTTTTAGTGCTTTAGTTACCTGCTTAAAAAAGGAAGAGATATGACGTAAATGAATGCCACAAGCGTAGTGCGAAGACTTCGCTTCGCTTCGCAGTACGTGATCCCATAGATCATGATATGTAGTGATCAATGACAGTGAACAAATCAACAGGATATTACAATGAAAATTGTTACCTAATGAGGAACATAGTATACAACATATGAATAAGTTATAAGAGCACACATATATTTGAATGTTATTAAGATAAATTAAAACACATGTAACGATTATGTTTAACATACGTAATTAGTGATGTACGGCGGGCCGGCGCCAGCGCATCATCAGATGCAGCCCACGGCGACGGCTGGCTGATTTCTGATATGGCTTTTTGCGTTAATTTGATTTGTTTGGAGTATTGTTTGGACAGAATTTTGTATTTAGCTCAGATGTTGACTAATGAGTAAGAAGTGCGACCGGCGCGGGTGTGAAGAGAGTGATTAATGTAATAGCGCATTAGATCTGTAAGGATACAGATATTTGGCATTCTATGCTCTCTGCCTACACCTTAAGTGATCTGGCTTGGTGATATAATTATATATTATTATTTAATAAAAGTTTATTTCAAGAGCAAGTAAGTACTTTCATATTCTGCTAAATGAGTTAAAAAATGTTGCTAACATAAAATTAAAAGGAAATTCAAAGTCTGTGACATTCGTTTCAGTGCTCTTAAATGTCTGGGTGTGGTTCAGTTTTTGTTTGTTAATACGGTTTTCATGTCCAAGAATTTTTTCTTTAATCAATTAAATTATTTTTATTGTACTAAGCGTGCTTTGCGTCAGTCTTGCTGTTCCATTTACTATGCAGATTAAAACGATCCGAAATAAATTAATTGCGCCAAATGAACCTAGTTTTTGCTATGCAGGGGCCTCTTATAACGGTCAATGGGTTAACATTCGTCGTTGGCGACCATCTGTTGGGGCGATAATGACGATATGAGTGGGTGTGAGACACGCGGTTTCCACTATACGTTATCTCCAGCTATAGTTATAAGAGACTCAGAGATTTCTATTACGGATATGTATATATATTTTACTTTTTTATAATAAATAACTGCTAGGTATTTGGCAAAATCTTTGTTTATTTTATAATTAAATAGATAAGTCATAAATGATTAAAAAAAAATCCATAAGAAATTCTATTAACCGTTCTAAAAGTACTTTTTTAAAATGAAAATCAAATACAATATTTATAATGTGTACCTAAAGTATTGTATTGAAAATGGAATTTTGGTAGGTACTATAAAATTTATTTATTATTTATATTTTTATATTACATTATGTATAATTATTACATAAAATTATGTAAAAGCCCTAATGTTTGATACACATAACAATATTTCCAGTGGTAGTCAAATTATATGTCATTAACATTACATTTTGCATCGGCTCAATTCAAATTTCAAATTTGAAATTGGTGGAACAATAAAGCCCGATTTGAATAACAAATCTGTTAGTGATACGTGAAATTAAACTGAATTAGTTTGACTTACAAAGTTCAGTGCTGCCGCCACACTCGTAATAAGTAAACTTGGGATAGAAGATTATGATATTTGCAATATAACTAATAACAATTAAGACTGGTTCGTTAGACGTGTTAGTTGCAAGCACGACTGCCGGTCCTGAGTTCAAATCCCGTGTCAGGCACTATAAGATTTATTTAACTTAGATTTTCTTCGGAGTCTGGATTCTCGCCCGGTGTATGGCAATAGAGTCATCACCTATTCCATAGTGGGACGTAAACGTAACTGGTGAAATGTGAGTGCTTACTTTTATATTCCTCTACCTACCTCTTCGGGGAATAAAGGCGTGATGTTACGTATGAATTAATAAGATGCTTTTAATTATTCGATCTAAACTGCTTTAACTTTTACATCATCATCATTAACTCTATTTATAATTCAACATTTTTTCATGTATCTGCTTTCAGAGTGAGACTGGTTAAGGTGACACTCAGCTTTACAGATATACATATTTGTGAATACATTATAGATCATACAAAAAATCTGTACTGTCTTATCCTGCAAAAAACTCATATTGCGAATTATGAGTTTTCGGTATACGAACATCCAATTGTTTTACATAACGCAAAGACGCTTTACGTTAAGTTTTCTTCTAGTGGCTCTTTTAATACGTTTTGCCGATTAATCGTTTTCTAAAATGGAATTGCATCCCGAGAGAGCGTGCATATGCGTGGTGTCTCTACTCACGAAATGGGTATCTGCCGGCGCCGCTGACGTGAATGCAGCGCGACGCGATTCAGTGGAAGTCCATCTAAGTGTAAACAAACGATTTTCCTGCTTCTGTTAGCGTGTACATGAAATGACTAAACTTACAATTATCCTCGATTATTAATTTGTTACTAATAAATCCGTCTGTATCTTTGGGTTGTATATAACGAGATTTACGAATAACACAATGCGTAGGTCAGTGTCGAAACGATAATATTTTAATAGTAATTACTAATTAGTAAAATTAACTGGAATGTGCTGGTTCGTTGTATTTCGTCATGAATGGAGAATGATATGGCGAAATTATCTATATATATATTTAACGCTATCATACAAATATAAACGTCGAATACAACTTTAATAGGGTTCAACAAATATTATATTGTGTCTGCGATGTTTAAGAAGTATATTTTTTGGATAAGAATAGTGTATAAACAGAAATGTACAGGTAGTCGACCGATTCATTGCTGAGTTGAAAAGACTGGGTTTCTTTCACCTTTAAAATGTATGTTTAGGTACCTACTGTTAGCTTTTGTATTTTCACAATGACTCGTTTTAAAATAGTGCACTTAGAAAGATTTTGTTTCTTTGGAATTGTACATCTCTGGTAAAATTTTCGAATGTTAATTTTGTTTTTTATCCTTTAATTAGACTCTGTTAAGTTTTTACCTGTAGAGGGTTTAAAGTAATTAATGCTGTTTGGTGGCGTTGTTTAATGTTGTTAATAATAATGTGGCAACTTTGGTTTGGTGTGTAATATATTTATTTATTTCAAATTATAATAAGATTAACTAATCTATATTACTTTTAATATGATATATAAATGGTACATATAGGAAATAAAACTTCATAGCTCTCGTCATTTACTGATACCCATCTAGAGTTTGGGTTCCAACTAAGTAATTAATGGGACATTGCAAAGTTGATTCAATTAAAAGTTAAGGACAAGCGGAAGTGCCACAAGTTCACAAGGCACATGCTATTTTTGTGTTACCAAGAAACGTTATAACAAAGAAAAATTTAAATTGATGGTGGCGCCAAACCCATTTTCTAACCGACTTAAACTGATTGAGACAAGAAAAATTTAACGAGTGTTATGACTTTCTTCATTCTGCAAAAGATGGCGCTGTACGTACACTTAAAGCAAGAAATTGAAACAACGCTTTCTCTATAGGTAAGTGGGAAAATTACGCAAGCAATGTTTAATGAAATAGTCATCATATTAGCAAACACAAACGGTTTTCTTAGTATAGTGGAATTGCGGGTAAATAACAAGAGCAAAGTAGGAAGAACGTCAATGAGTTGATGAAGCGCAATTATTACATTCAAAGGACGACACAATGGTCGTGGATGATGCAGGGACACGTAAGTCCGGAAATTAATGAGATCGTTGGATTCTGCGCACCTGGATCAAGATAGCAATTTATGTGATGTGATGCCAGCGATGTCACAGTGAACTGTGCTATGAATGGACGTGTCTGCTACGTGTGTTGAAGAGTGTGTCATAAACGTATTTTACATTTATGGTAAGTGAGATGATATAATATTGAATGGCGCTTTGAGTTTGATATAATACTGAATGAACCTTTCATTGAATTCCAATACAATTTTGTAGCAATATATTTCTTTGTTATGAAAATGTAAAATAGAGTCACTAAAAAAAGACTAAAATATTTATGGATTGGTTTATTCTGAGAAGACAATTTTGTTTTTTATCAAACTTTTGAGCACTGTTTTTATATTGTCACATTAAACTGAAGAAAAAGGAAAAGAGATTTTGAGACAGAGTCAAAGCTCGGCTTTCAACAACCCTACTGTGTATAAACATTGGATACAAAATATACACTTCAACGTCAAAAAACTGGAGAGTCAATTATAGTTGAAGTACTGGTTATACTGCATTTATCTAATGTACGTGTCGATTTATAATTGGATGATGGAGACATGTGATAAGTCATCAGTCGTGATGATGCTGTGGATCAAACGATGCTAATTAGAATCGGATCGCTATCGATTCCAGCGAGTTGTGACCAACATGCATAACTGGCATTTAATTTCTGTCTCAACTGAACTGAATCCTTTACTAAATTGAGACTTCCTGGTAGTAAGTAGCCTGCAAAGTAATATTTTTCTTTCGCGTCGGAATGAGCCTTAGAGAACGGTAAGTATTAGCGTGCAAGAGCGTTACAATAAAAGGAATAAAAAATAAGCAGTGCAAAAATAATTAGGAAGTATAAAATGTTACAAATGTACAGATAATAGAACAAAGCCAGGTCGGGTTGGGTAACCTGTTCCGTGCCAAATCAGGAAGCAAGGCACGGACTAGTAACTAGAATGCATCCACCGTCCACACATAGCGATTCCCAGAAGGCGATGCGTGAGAAAAACTTGCACACCACCTCGCACCAACTGGTTCCCGACAGCCGATGCAATTGCTATTATTTTTAAGGGAATAAATCTAACTTGCTTTTAGCTACTGTTTGCTTTGTAATTCAATTGTTAAATAATGAAAGTTGCTTTCCCAACTTATCGTAACTTTTTTTTAATGATTGTGGAATATTTCTTTGGCAGCGGTGATGAAAAATTTTAGGATTTGACAAGATGGAATTTACGCTAAGCGTATGTGACAAAGTTCAGTTAGACAATTATTATGCTATGATTAGCACACTTGTAGAACAATTTGCACAACAACAAAACCATATAATATTCAGTTTCTGAAACAATGTGTTTTCAAAGTTCTCATAGTAGTTTTAGGTTGAAATCCATGCTAAGTCAAGCGAGCGCTCGAGCGCGCCCAAATAGCCCAAAGGATACAGGGGCTTTCTAAGCTTCAGTTATTGCTGTAATGTAAACATTAATATCAGTTCACGATATACGAGTAAACGCGCAATATTGCTACGAATCCAAATACATTTTATGTATTTCGAAACCAGCACATATCTCAATCTGAAGAACTGTGAAACGACTAAGGTAATAAATAAAATTTTTGGGCAAAGATTTGTATCGCAAAGTAAGCATCAAGAGAGCTTGTATTAAGGTGATCAGACAGTTGATTTATTGTATACTTACATAGTTAATATACTTAAACAGATATTTTTTTACAACCAGACACAGAAAAAATAGTTGTGCTCATCACATAAATATTTATTCTGGGTGAAAATCGAACCCATGATCCGTGCCACATTCAAAGTAGCCCGGAAGCTCAGAAATCCTAGTTTAACAATTAAATCTACGTTCACGTAGAACAAAAATAGCTTGCAATTCTAATAGCAATCGCAAATGCCGGCTCTGACCGGTTACTACTAAGTCATAATTATGTTACCTCAGTTTCATTACAACCTTCGAATTCGAAATTTGAATACTTCGTGTTGGCAATAGAAATTAAGATTTGTTGAAATTCGAGTACCCCGGAATCGTTCATTTTAAAGTAAGATTCAGCTATATAATTCAGACTGTACTGACTATGTGTAGACACCATTACTACAAAAACTTCTTTAATAATGTGGGTCGTCTGTGTAGTGTGAAAACGTGAATTGATGTATCAAATATCCGTGACAATTTGATACAATAATTTGGAGTGACAGATTTTGGAATTCCGATTTATGAATCAGTAGGTACGATCTTCTATTTATTTATTTATAGCTATGTAACACCTTAAACTAGGAGATACAAGGGCTTACTTAATGCGTGGAGGCATTCTCTCCCAGTCAACCCGGGGCGACTGTCGTACCGTGTGGTAGGCGCATCATAAAATACATATATAAACAGGAATACTTCAAATAAATGTACATAAAACATAATATATGTATATACATACAAGGTAAACGAACATTAACATACACTTGTAACTGATATAATAAATCCATAAACAATTAATACATAAATATGCATAAGTAAAATTTTATTAGTTCCAATTTCAGACATAACTCAAATTTGGGATGAGAAGCATTTTTGAATTAGCTTTTTAAATACGCATATGCTGCGTGCTTTTCTGATGCTATCGGCCAGGGAATTCCTGATTAGTATCGCCTGAATAGTGAAATTATCGGAAGAAAACACTTCTGAGCAATGGGATATTAAGCTTAAAGTTACTAGTTTTTATTGATGCCTGATATAAAACCCGTAACCTAGCTTCTTAATTTAAAAAAAATATCATCATCGCCATCATCAGGCCGCTATTCCCTGCTGCACATAGCTGGATGTTAAGAGATTTTTGCCACTGGACACGCGGATTGCGGCATCGCAGTGCCCGGATCCTCGCACCGCCTACGCTGCTATGCGTAGGCGGCCAGGACATTGAGCCGTACCTTGGCAGGTCAGGCCACGACCAACTAGAGTAATTTCAACGTGTCATAATACATATAATATGCTGAACGATTGACCCCCCAAATATTTTTAGGATTTCAAAGAACCACTTTATAACATTCACTACCATTAGCGTGTTGTTTTATGGAATCGATGTCGGCGAACTGCTGCATCGTAGTCGTATAATAATGTTTACGACAACACGAAAGTAATTTGAATTTTATAACTTAATTCCTACAAATTATATTCAGTCGTAAATATTACAAAGAGCTGAAACAAGTCCTTTCTTTGGCACGTACTTTTCATTGACATGTATACTCGTATGTACGTACATATTATGTATGTACATACATGTTATATATATATATATATATATATACATAAGTGCATATTGACAATATTACTTACTATCCCAAAAGGTTCTGGATTTTTCTTACATAGGTTTTCTATTAGTGGCTCAGAGTCCCGAAACGTGCCGGTGTATGGCAATAGGTTCACCACCTGTTCTACACTGGGCCGTAAACGTAACCGTTAAAACGTGGTAATACAGCACACTTCACGACAAACTGCCTACCCCTTCGTGGATTACAGGTGCGATGTTATAATAACTATATTAAGTACAGTTTGATTCAGTATCATCAAAACGATGACTTAATTAATATGAATTTGATAAGTTTGTCTCCATACATTACATGATAGACAACCAATTGTTCTAGCAGCCCAGTGTCTTCCAGCTGTGATGTGAGGGCACAGTAATGCGATGATTAACAACTCGCACCGACTGTTATGGAAACACGACTGAGCAAGTCACCGCACCTGGCCCACACAAAGAAACCACTCACTAGTGAAACATTCCACTTACTGGCTATAAATGCACAAGTAAGGAAGTGTATATTTAAATAAATATAGAAAAGCTAAAATGTGGTGACGTTAATCTGGCTTCGACGAGGATTACTTTATAAAACGCACTTTAAAGCTTATATATATACTTCCTGATGATGTTAGTGTGTTCTGCCTACCCCGCAAGGGACTTGCCGGGAAGATATTATACCAGTGATATCAAAATTTGACTGCCTACTTGGTCGTGTTGGTTGCAAGTACAATTGCCGATCGGGAGGTCCTGGATTCAAATCCCGAGTTGGGCACTAATGAATTTTTCTAATTTAGATTGTCTAGTAGGTACTGGCTTGGAGTCTGGAAATGTACTCAGCGTATGGCAATAGACTGACCACGTATTCCATATTGGGATGTAAACGTAACTGTCGAAACATGGGATTGCACTACATACATTCCTATGCCTACCTCTTCGGGGATTATAGGCGTGATATTACCGTAAATCAAAGCGTAACAAGCGCCATTTAATTCAATTTGTATTGTAAACAAGATCTCTTCAATGGCAACATCATGTGTGGTTCACGTATAAATTAAGCGAGAAATACAGACTGATAATTTGACAATCCCACGCGTGAGAGGTGTTGAAGTACAAAGAAATGATTTACCCATGTTCCGGGAACATGTGAATAAATCATACGTTGGAGTATTGTTCGCGTCACTGTACTTTATATTCCGTCACAGCTAAATGGTCTTTGTGTGGTCCGCAAAGTAATTCCTGTTGAAGTAAATGTATGTAGTTGGAAAGACTAGGTTAATCACGACGGAGTTTTTCAACTGCAACAAACGAACTTTCCTCCTTTTGTGCCAATTGTACATTTGCCGTCTTGGTTATTTTAATTCGATTCAATGTTTAACGCGTGCTAAAAAATCCGGGCAAGAATCAATTTAGGCGTTACACAAAACTCAATAAATCAGTATAATCTGGAGAGGTGTAAGAGGGCACTATATTCTGAATGGACGTGACCACGGATAAGAGAGAATTTCTGACTTTAGGACGTGAATACAAACCCGTCGTTTTACAAATTAGTCACTGTGAAGTTGTCAACACAGATGTGTATTCGCTTTAGCGTGTGTGTATTTTTGTGCGATATT
>DWFO01000161.1:0-24694 GCA_018246595.1 Mimoniades nurscia nurscia
TAATACAAGAATCGTATTCCGTACAGACCGCTAAATAATTAAGAATAATAAAATAAAGGAAATATATTTTCTTTACATCTCCCCCCTCCAAAAAAAAAAAAAATTAACTAAAATATCTTTTGTTAATATACATTTACTATAACTTAAGCAAACTAATATGAAAGTAATAAAACTAAAACACACTAAAATTACATTTCTTTTTTTTTTATAAGAAGACAATCATAACTTAAATTTGGTACATTATATCTTACTAGCTTAATAATAAAGTGGTTATTGTAAATTAAACTTGAGTTTGCAATAGCTCAATAGTTTAGTAGTAGGTATAAAACACATTTTTATTTAGGTAATGGAATGAGTTTACTGATATGAAAGAGATTTGATTCAGATTTCTTATGACCTGTATCTATGTTATAAATAGAGTTTGAAATTTTTTTAATAATTTTATATGGACCAATCTTTAGTTCATCTAATTTATGTCTATTCAATTTGTTACCGTTTTCTACATAAACCATATCCCCTATATTGAAATCAAAGTGAATCCTATTCTTATCAAATCTCTGTTTATTGTAATTATGCGATTTTAATGAATTTTCAAGCGCTATTTGTTTATCTTTTATCCAGTCAGCTTCAGTTTTATCTATTTTTAACTCATTTGGTAAAAGGGAAACATCTGTACCATCTAATAAGTATTTTGGTGCAAACCCTGTAGCTGTATGTTCAGTATTATTATACTTATCTACACATTCATGGGCAATAGTTGTCCATGCCTTTTTATTATTGTTATTTTCATTTAATTTACATCTTATTTTGTTAACAAGAGTTTGGTTAAGCCTTTCATTTAATCCGTTAGAGAATGGAGCATTTACAGCAGTAAAAATTATTGGTATTGATTTGTTATTCAAAAATAATTTAAATTCTTTTGAGTTTATTCCTGGGTACTGATCAGTGAGAACCATCCCAATAGTATCCGACTCTGTTACCTTATTGATTAGTTTTATAAAATCATTAGCATTTTGTGTCTTTGAAGTAACAATGTAAGCATATCGGGTAAAGTGATCGACTAAGAGGTGTAGGTACCTTTTTGTTGATCGTAAGCCTCCAAAACCTCCAATTGTATCTATTGAGACAATTTCAAAAGGTTTTGTGGCTGGACCTAATTGTGACATTAGACCATATCTATTTTGCCCTCTGCTTTTATTTTTAATACATATTTCACAGCTTTTACAATATTTTATTATATTTGTAGTTAAATTTTTTGCTGTATATAATTTACTAATTTTATTTTGCATTTGTTTCACACCTAAATGATACATATTCTCATGTACATATTTAATGAGCCTTTTACTATAATCTTCTGATAAGATAATTTTTTCTTGTTTTTTTATATTCTTAAAGTATATTTTATGTTTTAGTATCAAATTTAATTTATTATTTTGTAAGTCTAAATTGTTTTCTTGATCTGTAATTATATCTCTTAATTTTACCATGTTTACAATTTTCAATTGTTCATCTGTATCATCATTCGCCTCTAAAACTGGGTTCCTACTCAAACAGTCTGCTTCAGTGTTTTGTTTACCCGGTGCGTATTTTATTACAAAATTATATTGTGATAAATAATAGGTTAAAGCTCCCAATTCATCATCTGTTCTAGATTTAATGTTTAAATTTTCCAGTGGTTTATGATCAGAGTATATAGTAAAAGTTTTACCTATAAGCCAATATTGCCAAAATCTTATAGCTTCCTTTACAGCTAGGCATTCTAAGTAAATTGCTGGTTTTTTTTTTTGAGTTTGGTTTAATTTCTTTGAGAAATATGCTACTGGCTTATCTATTCCATTTGGTTGAGTTTGTTTTAAAACTGCTCCAATACCTTCTATAGATGCATCTGTATAA
Source organism: Mimoniades nurscia nurscia (assembly GCA_018246595.1). Classification (NCBI taxonomy): domain Eukaryota; kingdom Metazoa; phylum Arthropoda; class Insecta; order Lepidoptera; family Hesperiidae; genus Mimoniades; species Mimoniades nurscia. Next base: position 1,894 of record DWFO01000161.1, read on the forward strand.
ATCTTAATGGGCAAATTATGATCAAAAATTTCTAATATTGGTTGTGAGCACAATAAATCTTTTATAATTTCAAAGGATTTTTGACAATCGGCAGACCATATAAATTTAATATTTTTTCGGAGTAAATTGTGAAGAGGTTCTAAAGTTATTGCATTTTCTGGCAAATATTCATGATAAAAGTTAACTTTCCCAAGAAATTGTCTGACGTTTTTCTGATTTTTTGGTATTGGAAAATCTTTAATTGAGATTAAATTATCTCTCACGGGACGTACTGTATTATTATGTATTATATGACCTAGATATTTAACAGAATCTGAAGCAAACGTACATTTTGTGAATTTCAATCTAAAACCTTCCTTTTTGATAGCTTCTAATAATTGTGATAAATGGTTTATGTGTTCAGAAAATGATTTTGAAAATATTAGTATATCGTCTATAAAATTAACTGCAAAATCCGTAAGTTTATATTTTCTCAGAATGTTACCTAGAATCCTTTGGAAAATGGCTGGAGAAGTTTTTAGTCCAAACGGCAGACACGTCCATTGGTAGTGGCCGTCTTGCGTCACGAAGGCTGTTTTCTTTCTGTCTTCAATTCTGAGTGGAATGGACCAGAAAGCAGAATTTATGTCCAGTGTAGTGAAATATGTTGAGTTTCTGGTCTTAACCACCAAATCATTGATCAGTGGAAACGGTTGAGCTTGTGGCACTACAATTTTATTTAGATCTCTAAAATCTATACATAATCGTGACTTTCTGTTGTCTTCCTTTTTGAAAGCTAGTGTCACGGGCGCTGCAAATGGACTATAGGATTCTTCAATAAGGTTTCTATCAAGTAATTTTGTTATTTGTTCTTCTATTTCTTTTCTATCCTCTTGCGAACATCTATAAGGTCTCTTACAACAATATTTATCAGTGAATAGGTCAATACGTGCTTCATATTCTTTAACTGTGCCAATATCAAATTTATCTTTAGCAAAAATTGCTTTGTATGAATTTATTAGTTTATATATTGCTGTCTTCTGTTGTGTATTCAAGTTCCCCATATTTATTTTAAAATCCTCTTCTTGTGTATGTTCATTGCTATTTATTAAAGATTGGCTTTTTGTGTCTTTTTTTTCTTTATCTATATATGTAATATTTGTGTTTTTGTCTTTTCTCTGACTTATTTGTAAATGTTCATCTTGTATTAGTTTAAATCTTTTTATGATGTCTAATCCAATTAAAAAATCATATTTAAATTGCTCTCCATCAATTATATAAACATCGGCTTCATCTTCTATGTCAAATATTTTCATTTTTATAGTAGTCAAACCTACTGTCTGTTTCACACCATTAATAGTTACTAGGTTATCAGTTTTTATACCAAGTTCTCTTTTTCCTCGTACTCTTACCAACTTTGCATTAATTATTGAGACATTTGAGCCCGAGTCATACACTCCAAATATTGTTATTTGTTTATTTAATAGTAATTTAACTTTTATTAATGGTGTGATTATGCGTTTTTTGAGTCATTATTGTTGAGTTCAACATCAATCACTGAGTGGTTTACTGTTCTACTATAGTTTTTCTTTTGATAATTATCATCTGTTTGTTTGAACCAACACTTCTCTTCAGGGTGGAGTCGAACACCTTTGTTTAAATTCTCGCAAATTTTGCATGGTTTCTTTTTGTCCACCTTTCCTTTAGAATCGAAGCTATTTTGTTTAGGAGTGTAGAAATTTCTTTTGACCACCACATATTCATGTTTTCCGATTTCATTATACAAGTTTGCAGTTGATTTTACAGATTCTTTATTAATTTTTTCCATTACATAACTTGGCAGTCCCAATACAATAAGATTTATCATTGTTTGTGTGTCAATGTGCTTGTTAACTTCTAATAGCAGTTTTTCTTTTTTTGTGGCATAATCCAGTAATGATCCATTTTGAAATCTAAATGTAAATGCATATTTTATTTGTGACCAACCTTTATTTCCATAAGTTTCACAAAAATTATCTTTCCATAGTGACCACTCAGAGTTCACCGTTAATTTAATTAACATACTACCGTACCAATCTAGGCATTGTTTTTCTAGCAGGTGTTTTAAAATCTCAATTTTCTCTTCGTTTTGTGTTATTTCATATCTTTCACATTCCCTTTCAAATTCGGTGATCCATTGGTTAGCATTTGAGGTTTTACTAGAAAATTTTTCCAACAAAAACCTTTCTGCGGTTTTGCTTATATTTATTTTTTCCGTCACATTGGTTTTTGTGTTATTTTGTGGAATCATTGTTCCTTCTGTAATTTCATCTAAGTATTGGTCACTGAATTGTACATTTTCACCCGCATCTAAATATACGTTCGCCAGTTCTTTACTTAATGGGATCCATATTGTGCGTGTTTGATGTCTCTTCTTCAATGAATTCTTTATTTTCGCATAGACATCTGTAGATATCAAGGCTGTATGCTTACTTGCGGGTTTTAGGTCATTAGGTACTTCATACATGCGTCCGTCGGGCGTGCCGATTGACGTTATGCCTATCATGTTAGACTTTCCATCCGCTGCTGCCATTAAAGTAAATTTAAATAGTAATTTCTCCATAGTTTATTATCTAAAATCGTCGTTTTATAGTGTGTTTGTTGGGAATATTGGTTAAATAATACCCACGTGTTGCTCTGTAAAAACAAAGTTTTATTTAAGCAGCAAAACGTAATTATAGTTAAACTTATCTTAAAATAACAAATTCATATCCTACCTGTAAAAACAAAGAAACGACGATTAAAGTATATTATTTCAATCCCAAATTCCCCTTTTCAAATGTTCTGGAATTTAGAATACTGTGTCGCAAATTTTATGTTCTTTGCTTTTGACAGACGTACCACAGATAATAGGTAATACAAGAATCGTATTCCGTACAGACCGCTAAATAATTAAGAATAATAAAATAAAGGAAATATATTTTCTTTACATATATATATTTAATTCGATTTCCATCGCTAGTGGTTATAGTAATTATTACAAACGTTCAGTAATAAATATATGTGCATTAAAAGAAATAATTTCGTTTAATGTGATTGTAATGAACAAACAGTAACAAAACTTTTCTTAAATAATTAGTCAGTCGCTTAATGACATCATCCAAATTAAATCAAAAAATACAATTATGAAAATGGGCAATACAAAAATATTTTGATGGTACTTGGAAAGATTACTTATCAGTTTTAGTTCAAGAACACTTTAGTGTGTGCATTGTTTTCATTGCCATTGTTCATTTTGTTTAATATGTTTTAAATTTTGTTTAACGTCCTGTAAACCACTATCCAAACGGTTTTATTATCTAAAAAATCCCAAACATTAAATTCACAAATTACATAAATTTAGTAACAAAATCCTTGAAGTGCACTTCGTTAACTGCGCCATAAACAGTAAGCTTTTTAATCGACTTTAATCCTATTTTACGTTCCTTTTGCAACGAAACGGCTAGAGATATTCCGCACAATCATTTAGCTAGAACTAGAAGAGGTCTTAATTGACTTCATAGCAGACAAGTTATCTGGCTACCGAGGAAAATATTTCATCAATCATGGCCGGGTTGATTGATAACGTAACGTGAATTACTGATGAATCGAGCTGCCAGCCAACAGAATGCTCATCTCAATTTATTTACATGTGTTTGTTCTACTTGTTGATGTTACCAACGGTAAAAGATTGTTTTGTATATGTTAGTTAAGAATGGCTGGATGCGGCAAAATCATTACTATCATTTTATATTACATTCGGCATCGTAGAGAAGTCTCTGCAACTTAGAATTCCGCATAATGTTCTCTTGTGCGAGTGGAATCTGCCTTCGTATACTAGGCCAGCCTGGCAGACTATTGCCTTAACCGTATTCATTGTGAGGGGTCTGCAATGACAATTGAACGATAAATACAGTTGATAAATATTAGGATAAATTCAACTAATTAAAAAGCAAAAAGAAATAATTTCGAATATCATCAAGAAGCAATTTCGAATATCATAACAAGCACATTTAAAGCAATTTGTAAATAAATATATACTTAACAAAATCACCTAAATTATTGCTATAAATATAAAATTTACTAAATTGATTTTCATAGTTTACTAAATTGATGGAATTAAGTGAAATATCTTAAAAACTGTTGATGGTGTATATTTGTATGGTAATTTATTAGTAAAATATAATTAAAATAGATAAAGTAAATTATCTAAAAACAAAATCTGCACATAAAAAAAAGGTAATAATATTCATACATGCCGACTCCATCGTAAATTAAATTCATGACACCGATCGCTGATACGCGCGCTAACGAACCGTCGGATGTGATTGAAAATCATCGTAGAGGAATGATGTCCTAGACGGAAGCCATTATAAATCATGCCCAGACAGTAGTCCATACATCAATAAGGTCGATTATTTGATAACTAGACAAACAACACGGCGAGCGGTCAACCAACATATATCGACTCCATTGAATCGGTACAACGTTTTTGTGATTGGTAATTAAAATAAAATTTATTAAACATATACATTCGTAATGGCTGTTTAAGTGAGTAACGTAACTTAAAGGCCTTATGATTCAAGACGTCTTCAACAATCTTCTCATAATCTGAGTAATAATTGAGTCAACTGCTCTCTCGAATCACATTATAGTCGACGCTTTAGTAGGTAAAGAGAATGTATTCGTAACAATGGCAATAGTTTCTTTGTTCTCGAAAGATATCGCGTTGAAGCACAATATTAAAGAGAAACAATTACTTAATTAGAGATTTAGTTGATAACCGAGACAGGTGTAGCCGTCGAACGATCAAAGATCACGACCAGCGAACCACCGGACATCAATTCGTTACAAATTTGACCATTTAGTTACACCTCGTTGAGTCAAGGACTCTCCAACTCATTCCGTGTACAATGAAAGGAAAAAAATATATGAAACAAATTAACCGATTGGACCTGTTCCGTGCGAGGACCCCTAAAGAGTCGGTTCCTGTTAAATCGAACTAATTTATATCCACCTGTATCATAAACAATATAAAGGCGCCGATACGGGATGTTTTAGATGGCATTAAATATTTTATACGATAAGATACGGCGTTGAACGTAGTTTAAAAAGATGTTGCCTCGTAAAACATTGTTTGGAAGTGCGAATTCTGTTTTATTTATGTTCTCTTTGGGTTGTTCACGTCTTTATATCAAAATGGGAATGCCGGTAGCTTCAGCAATACTGATTCAATTAAATTAAATGCAATTCGAAGCGGTGCTAAAGTTACAATAACTTTAAATTGTATTTCTTAATTAAAGCATTTGTAGTGGGAATGAGTATTGAACTGAATTGAATTGAATATATTGAATATACCGAACTAAATAATCTCCACGTAGTCCATAACGAACACTTTAAGAAAAATATTAATAGTAACTTAAGTTTTTAGGAAATATACGAAACATCCCATAATACATACATACATGCATACATCTACATACATAAGTTCTATCAAAATTGATTCAGCAATTTAAGCATGAAAATTTCACAAAAGATAAAATTTGATGCCATAATTATTATAACTACCGATATGAAATAATAATAATAATAGCTTTTATTCTTTAATGTTTAGAGCCAATTGTATATGTAAGTAGCAAACATGCTGTTAAACATAGTCGCTGTTAGCGCTGCATATCAAAAGTTCGTATTGGTTGTGTGACGGCCGCTCCCGATATTCCATTTCGTTTGCCAGTGGGGGGTTCGAGGGTATCAATCGTTGCAACAATTAATCAAAGTATAGCAGTGTCATCCGACACCGCTCGGCCCGACAACGCCGACGAATTTATAGCTCGCTCTCTTTTACCTTTTTTCAAAACAGTAAACATTGCATACCGTTGGAATTGAGACAATGTCGGACGATACCGATTTATGTAGTTCCCTGTGCCATGGTTTTGTTACTATAAGAGAGAACAATGGTTATGTCGGTCAGTGAATTGTGTTGATGTCTTACAAATTTATTGCTATCTCATTACATAGATATTCAATACGATCAAGGACTTGATTGATTAGAATGCAATACCGATTCAATTATTAGGATATCGTCCTGCCAGCTTACTTTCTTGGTAGGAAGGTGGCAGCGAGTGTCAGTATTTCTATCCTAACAGACCTGAGGTGCTTTTTGACATTCATTACTCTATTGTAACATATTCTTCATTTGCCTCTTTTATTTTCAAACAAACGTAGGTATATATATTCTTTTGTATTAATTTAGTCACGCAGACTATAATTAGATGAGTTGAGTAATAGGAGGCACTATAGATAAAGGGATTTGTGAGTTGGGACCTAATGTTTCATCGTCTACCCAATTTGAGTAGATTCTTTTAGGTCATTGAATTGCATTGATATTATTCAAAAATCCATATGCGAGGGTTTTGGGATGGTGTACTCGTACTTATCATACCAAAACGATTGATGTGATACCTACTTCTGATAGCGCTTTGTCTCGAAAGTCAACGTCGACTCATTCAGGTTCTGTGAAGTAGGTATTTCATCGTTCCTTCCGAACCCTGGCGTGGTTGCGCTGTTCTCAATGCGATATTTTGATCTTTTTATCGTCATCATCATTGTCAGCATCACCATCATGAGCCTGTTGCAGTCCACTACTGGATACAGACACAGATTATGCCCATAATCCCACCGCTGGGCATGCGGAGATTACACTGCTGCCCATTGGCGGCCAGGGAGTTTAGTTGTTCTAGGCATGCCGCGCCATACCGCTATCTGTCAGCGCCGGATTCAACCGCCTCTTACGACTCCATGTATCCCGACACGGGGTCGGAGATTATATTCTTACTCCGTCAGGACACGGAATTTTGCAAGTACGTAATATTACTAGGTACAAATATTAACTGTTCCAAATATGATTAGTACGAGCCATATGTTCTAGGTTTAAATATTTTTTTCTGCTATGCTATCATTTCATACCTCGTTACGTCAGAGCTGTAATTCCCGCCTATATAACCGACCCGGGGATTGAACCCAAGACCTCGCGATCATCGATCAACCAAGAGTCACCGTTAGCTACAAAAATACATGCATACATAATTTCACGCCAGGTATCTTACGCAGTAGGCAGAGAGCACTTAGTACCAAATATCTCTATCCTTACCATATAAATAACAATAAATAGAATAAATTAATTTAAAATAAAGATAAATTGAGGATACTTGTTAACACATACATATATACCACAGTGGCTGTTTTTTTTAATCAAAATTAGCATGAAAAATCTTTATTCTAAAATAAAGTAACATCACGCCTGTAATCTCCGAAGAGGTAGGCAGAGAAATGTAGAATACTCCCACGTTCCACTAGTTAATTTTTACGTCCCTCTATGGAATAGGTGGCGAGCCTATTGCCATACACCGGGCACATATCTAGACTCCGAGCCACTACTAGAAAATCTAAATTAGAAAATTTAGTAGTGCCCGACCCGGGAAACGAACCCAGGTCCTCCCGTTTCACAGTCGCGCTTGCAACCAACAGGACCAACGAGGCAGTAAATAGAAAAATATTTGAAAAAGAATAAAAACATTCTAAAATAAAAAAAATATGTTTCCTTTTTTGCAAAAATCGTTATAGACAAAATATTGAAATAATATCTTTTTCATAAGAAGCTATTGAAACATGAGATGGAAACATAGCTTACATAGCTGTATGTTATTTTATTTGTAAATGAACTGTCGCGAAGAAAATACTACGGCTTTCCAAATAAAAAGAGAGATAATGAAAATATAATAATATCATATAAATAAATAAATAAATAATCAGCAAACATCATACTTGCTTAGGATTTATAAATATAAATATTTATTTCAAGGTAAGCTACAGTTCCGTCACCTTCTGAGAATTCATAGGTTCATTTCAATTTTTTCAATGATTCCGTGTTGTCTCAAGGCTACAGAATAACATTGACGTTTTCTTAATTTTACATATAAACCTAAAACGATCGAAAAAATTCGGCGTTCTTGGTTATCTTAATTATTATTGGCTATTACTGTCAATTTATCATTAAGTTGTTCGTTTGTGGCAGGGATTATGTGGGAGGTACATAAGAGCCCACGTTTCGTATGAACCCCAATCTAAGGCATTTCGAGGACACTTGCCAAAGCCGCTCCTTATATCAAGCTTTCTGCAACAGGGAAACTTGGACTTTTTCCAGAATAGCTGACATTTTAGGTTATTCGCAGTCAGATACACGACGTCTATAAAACTCAAGTGTAAAAAAGAACTTGTATTTGTAAAAACAAAAAAATAGACGCAGTTATTCGAGAACAAAATTCTAGATACGTGTGTTCATAACAAATGTTATAATAAATTTGATAAGGTTGTATAAAAATGAAAAAGAACAAAGATAGAACAAAATGTTAACAAAAAGCTGATTATTTTCAGTAAGCATAGCAAATCTGAAGTCCAGACAACGGTTCTGAGTCATCACTATTAATAAAAATAGTTGCACAGAACTAAAGAACCAATGAAAATTAATGAAAAAAAATACAATATCGTTATGGATTAATTTGAAATAATGATCAAATGAAACCTTGCCAAATTGATAATAGTCTTATAATAAGAAACGACGACTAAAGCGAAACTCACGTAACATCGCGTCGAATCAGAGGTGGCGATCAAACACAAAAGTAAACTACCATAACGGGCAATAGAAGATTGTTTAAATAAATGTAAATTTGACAACGGTTCAATTAAAATGAAACCCAAATAGTATCATTACACTTAATTAAATACTGCCATAAAAATATCTTATAAGATTGACATTATAATTGAAAACTGTTAAAATTAAATGATAATCAAATATGTAGTAACAGTACGCTTTATTGAATCAAAAAAACAAAAATCACTTTCGATATGTGCCAGTGGACTGAAAATAAGAATTTCTACCTCTGCTGTTCTACTGTATCTAAAATTGTACAAGGTCCGTCGCGACCGACATAATGTATATCAAGCTTTAGTTTGGGAGTATTTTAGAGTCATTTGTTATACAGACGTCTTGGAGTGACACGAATCTAGTTGAATCAATATCGATATACTGGCAAGAAATTATTAACTTAATTACATTTAATACAAGTAATTTTTAGCTTAATTAGTTTTAATATTTGTGGATCCATAACTCACATCGGGTTGTAGTTCTCATTAAGATAAAAATACTCTGATAATTCGGACATGCAGAGAATGGCTGGTGAAATGACCAAACAGATAAGGTGAATCTTTATGTACACAGATGCTGATGGAGACCAAGATTCATCTATCATGGATACATACGGTGTTCGCTGCATCCCCATAAGGCTTGAATATATTTATATCACATAATAAAAAATATATGGCTGAGTTTAACACCAGCGCGTCATATAATAATCAAGTCGCCAGGCCAGACCTGACAGACCCGCGCGGCAGGCAACGTAAACCATTCTAAAAGAAAGTCTGTGTCTAACTGTAGAACCATATAGGGGTAAACTTTGATGATAATAATATAATGACGACTTAATATGTACTCGATGTTGCAGTATTTCTGCTTGCTCACCGTGACGGTACGACGTAAAATGGCGCAAATTGATTTTTTTAATATTCCTGCATACATTTAAGCAATTAATAAAACAAACAATTTCGACCACAATGCTCAAATAAACGAACTACGGGTATAACGAACCGTGGACGGAAATACTATTATGAATATTTTATCTCAAATAATTTCATAAAATATTTTAGTTGAAATATTTTGAATACATACTATGGAAATGTATGTTTCATACGAAATTAAAATTTTAGTAATTTTAAACATTTAACCGTGTTCGTACGCAGATAAGATTAGTTTATAACCGTTTAGCAACATTTTAGATTTACAAAATTGTTTATCCATGTTCATTGTTCATATTTATGTTATCAACATTGTTCATATTTATGTTATCAAAAACCTTTTTCATTCTTAATCGTAATCGGAATGCGCAAATAATATTAATTTAAGAATCGTTTCTTTTATTCTAAGTAATGTAAACGAATTATACTTTTCAATAAGACAGAAACGCTTCTTTATTTCTATTTTACTCTTAAATCTTAGCGCCACGACGAACATCGTATCTCTCACCACCTATTCCATAGCGGGAAGCAAACGTGATTGACGAAAAGTGGGAGTGTCCTACACTCCTCTGCCTGTCTCTTCGGGAACAAAAGGCGTGATGTTATGCTATTCAAATGTATTTATATTTATAATACTTGCTTAAAACAAATACATTCCGTTGATGGAGTGGTTGTAAGTATGACTGGAGAACGGACGGTGCTGGGTTTGATTCCCGGGCCGAGTATGTTTGGGTTTTCCAACTTGAAATTCATATTATCTATAATAGTATCTAAAATATTCTCACTTCCTATTTCAGTTTGGGACGTACAACGTACCTGGTGAAGTCTGGAGTTTACTAGCCTTCTCTGGCTATCTCCTTGGATATTACAAGCGTATGTTACGAAGGCATTTCAAGTTTCCATGCATTAGAATGTGGTTAATAAGTAATGATTAATAGGTAGCTTCCGTGAGGTTTTTGAAGGATAAACAGTTGTCAGAACACTTGAAGAATTCGGCAAGCGTTTTGAAACGTTTATATCAAACGTTAAGGGGGAGAAAATTCTCCAGGTAAACTCAGTAGCGTTTACCGCTACAAACAAAACCATTCCACAATCAAAGCAGACAAATCCTCTGTTAGCATTGAAAAATGTAGGAGACTCCATATAATTGTTCGCAGAGACTTCGTGAAGACAATAGTTGCATGGGAATGTAATTGAAATGTCAGCCTTAATTTGTAACTTCGTTCCGAGACGGTGCCTTACCGGCTTGTCGCACAGACGGAGAGTAAACCACGAGCGATGATAAATATTTGCAAAACATTGATAAAATTAATAAGTGACTTAATAATATTAGCAATCGATATACCTTAAGCCCTGTCACTGATATATTAACTTATGTAACATCAGGCCCGTAACGCCCGAAGAGGTGGGAGTGTAGAACAGTCCCAAGGTTCATCAGTTATGTTTACGTCTCAGCATGAAATAACCTATTGCTATTACTAGTCACTACTATAAATTTAAAGTATACGTAAACGTAACATCACGCCTTTCATCCCCGAAGAGGTAGGCAGCGGAATGTAGAACACTCCTGCGTTTCACCAGTTACGTTTACGTCCCACTATGGATTAGATGGTGAGCCTATTGCCATACACTGGACAAATTTCAAGACACCAAGCCACTACTAGAAAACCTAAATTAAAAAAATTTGTAGTGCCCGACCCGGGAATCGAACCCAGGACCTCCCGTTCAGCAGTCGCACTTGCAACCAACACGACCAACGAGGCAGTCAAAAAGGTTTATAATAATTATATACATATGTACCGGCTTACCTAAGGTATGTCCTTTCGAAATAGTCCGACCAGTTTCGCACTTTTACGAGATCCGTAATCATGATAAGAAAAACAAATCATTTAATCATGTGCAGGAAATTCCCAGGACATATCGGAATTAGATTTTCCGCAGACGTCGGTCTTGTGCTATGTCTAACGTGTTTCCACATCCGCCCAGGGATTCGCTTTTCAACTTTTTTACTAGAATCCCGGCAGCTGGATATGTTTTCTGCAGCAATTTTTTCACTCATTTTTGCATTGGCACGTGCTCAGTAGATCTGTTACTCGCATTAATGTTTCAATATGATATCAATCACTAAGTATATATTTCTACGGTAGCCAGTTGGTACATAAGTATATCACAGAGATGACTTATTGATGACACATGTATTGAATTGCGTTTTATAATATAGATTTATTCGTTCTGTGCAGATATTTTTCAGGGTTGTCGTTCTGTCTATCTACGATAATCTGGGACCTACTATTTATAAGATAGGGTGTAGTATTGGTAATATAGCCGACAAAATGCCGAAATGTGTCTATTTACGTGATCAACACAAAATCTAAATAGTTAAAACCCTGTCGATATTTTTCGTATTCGTCATATATTTTCCTGATATTTTTCGTTCTCCTTCCAACGGAAAATATACGTTTCTCGGCGTACAATGTACTGGTGCCCTGTAAAAATATATTCATTAAAACAGTGAACATAGTTTTATTCGGTCAGGTTTTTTCTCGAGAGATCTCTACTCCGCAATAATTTCACCTTTACCGATTGCTAATAAACTAAACGCTTCTTGTCTTAGGATTAAGACGTATGGCAAAAAGCGATGCCAATGATATCTTCTACGCCCTTCGGCCGGCCTCTTATGACGGCGGGGTCTTGTGACAAATATTTACAAGGCAAATGTTTGCCGCACCGAGCACTCTCGTCTGCCACCACTCGCGACTGGCGCGGTGTAGGTGGTGCACAGATAAAGTCCGACTGCGAACAGTCGAGACAACTACAATGTTTGCTTTGTACAAATCGTGTTTGCTTACTTTGTGTCCTGCCCATCGCTCACGGAACACCGACGCGTGCACTGATGCGTCCTCACGTTCTATTTGTATATCTCTATTGACATTTTATTCGATGTAGTAACAATAAAGTATGTCTAAGAATAAAAGCCTCCTACTCCGTGTAGGTGTACCGGACAAAGATAGGAATGAGACAATATAATGGATAAATGTTCGGTTAAAAAGCTTTTCAAATAGAAAACGAAGTTACCGAGACCAGTCACAGACGATTCCGAAGTACTCGTACATACGTACGACAGACATTATGTTGTACAGCAAGTACCCGAGTTCCTTTATTTTTAATATGAAACGTGCACATTCATGCCGCCTACATGTGAAGCGGTGCAAAGCATTTACATATCTTAAAAAGCAATCAGCGCTGACCAGAAATAAAGTGTTCGGTCGTTTGCCGTCTCGTAAATCTTATTCTTGAAATAAAACATAACTATCTCAATACACAACCACATTCGTCAGAGAATACAGTACTATTGTATTTAATGATAATCAATAAACTATTAACGTCTTGTTGAACAAAAGCGTCATCATAAAATGTAAAATATATTTTATTTATTTTCCAAATTATTCCAGTATCCGTAAACATACGCGCATCGAAAACGACATTGTATACATTTCTTCGGGACAGTACTATGACGGATAGCACTATAACGTCAGGGAAGCTTTAAAAGTGTCCCCTTCAGGGGGAGTTGTCTCAAGAATTCTATATGTAGATCGATTGAGAATGAAGTAATTTGGATGATGGAACAATTAGCTGCGACGTATTGTGCGACAGGCGCTTGGCGTGTGGACCGCTCAACGAACGGACGGTGGCGTTTTAAATCGCCAACGGAAACGAGTGCCAGTAATGAGCTTCGGATGTCGCTCACCTATTGTGCCGTGCGAATAGATATCGGCTTCCTCAGTTTAGTTATTGGTAACACTGCGCTGTAACGAGGCATTGTTCGCGTGTCAGGAAGTCCTCAACTCCCCCCCTCATCTTATTCTGTTCGCACACAGTACAGTACTGTGATGTGATTTCTAAACCCTACTAGCTACCGGCTCGCACTCCCCACTAGTGCTCGGTCGAGGTCCGTCGCACGAATCCAGGTCAACGGCCGTTCACGGATCCGCAATGGTAATTTAAGCGACTCAAAATGATAATGGCTTTGGCATTTACTCCACTGTGCAGCATGAATCGGAATTCGTGCTTGAATGGTGTGAGGCTGATGCAGATCGGTGGGAATGCCGTAGTAAATCATAGATCACGAACTCACCTTCCGCCCCGCGGATTGTGTACTGCACTGAGTACGGTTCCTAATCGCTTCGTTCACATGGAAACAGTCTTGAATGAGAGCGCGTTTTTTTTTGTCTTTACACTTCATTAAGCTTAGTAGCGATAGTTGTTTTGGACATGGTTATATGAAACATTAATTATTCTAAATACATGATATTGGTATCTGTCTGTGCGAAATGTATTTACGTCAGTGTTTATTATCAAACGAGCCATGGCTTGGAAACAATGCTCCAGTGAGTATAAGGGTACCGTGACGTGAACTTCCGTGCGTTCCGGACTCTGCCTGAGAACAAACTTCTTAAAGGAAACTCATTTCAATATATGTTGATCATACATTAACTCATGAAACAATGGTTTATATTTTCGGCACACATTTTTTATTTCGAACAGATCGTGAACTTAACAAAAACGTCCTGCGGCTCTATACATAATTGCTCGTTAATTGAATGTTTAATAAATTGTTTTTTTACGTAACTCAAGTTGCTTATATTATGAAAGGATGTCTAAGGAAATATATTATTACAATAACACACTGAGGATGTGCGGTCCACGACAAAGGTAAACCGGTGTGGTAAAAGAGGAAATAATGTGGCAACACTGAACGAAGAAAATTATTAAATTATTCATTCCATTCAACGAGTCGCCTGTATGAATATTCCACAGTAATAGTCCATTGGATTCCGATTTTTGTGCAAGAATTAAGTTAAATAGTTTTTAATTGAATCTCTTTTTCATCATCATCATCATCATCTCACCTTGAGGGGTTTTGCCCAGAATCCCCACGATAGAGAGCACCGTAGAGCACGACTTCTCGCACTGCTTAAGTTGCTGCCCATTTGCGAACGGGGCATTTAGTCACTTGGTTACTACGCATCAGTCAACGCCGGACTTATGCGCGACGTTCGATACTCTGGTATCCTGCCTGGGGTCGGGGAACGTATTCTCTCTCCGTCCCGACGCGGAGAATTGGTGTTTATATTGTTTGCTTATTCAATTATTTCAGTAATTCAATGAAATACCAATAAATGAATATTGGCATGTGTATTGCGTTTCCTACGTATGGTTTTACGTAGAAAACATTTTGATTATCCCACAATAAAAGAATGAAGAACATTAAGAAATCATCGTAACTTCGGTTAATTACTTTGTGAGTGTGTTAGATCATGTAGTATGCTAAGTGGGTAATGATCAAGCCCCGAGCTATTTTATTTAGTTGTGAAATATAGATGATGTAAACAGAGGTGTGTGGATTGGATGTGCGAGCGTCATTAACTGCATCGTAATACCTTGCCGGCACGCACGGCCACGCACCGCGTATTGGGTTAGCGTGCCGTATGCCGCCTGCCTATCGTCGCGCAAGGTCACCTCGCCAACTCTCCGCGACTCTTCATCTCTCTCTTGTACCTGCCACTAATACCAGACATTATACTAATAATAGCGAATAGTAGCATTTGCGAATGGTTGGATTTTTGCAGATTTGGCACTACTAATGCGCACATATCTGCGGGAAGTGTGTATTACGTAAAATTGCGCTTGTAATTCCCCAAGAGGTAGGCAGAGGAATGTAATACACTCCCACATTTCACCAGTTACGTTTACCTCCTATTGTGGAATAGGTGGTGAGTGTTTTGTGCCATACACCGGGAACATTTCCAGACTCCGAGCCATTACTAGAAAATCGAAATTAGAAATATCCAGTAGTGTCTGACCCGGGATTTGACCCCAACAACACGACCAACGAGGCAGTCAACTGTGTATTTTTTTTAGTTTGCCAAGGTGTTTTTTTTATTTAGCAATAGCCTTGCGTTTCGCTGTGATGGAAAGCGAGATGCTGCCTATGTACTTATATAATATATTTTGCACTTTATTCTTCGCCGTCTTGCATGTTTATCCTTCATTAGTGTTCGAAGTTTTAATAGCTAATCAACTGGACACCTTATTTCTCGACTCTATTACAATCGTAATAATTCTAGTGCTTTTTGTTTTTCGTTGTCAGCTTGTACGTCGCTTCCTCTCGGCGTGGGTGTCTCGGATGGCCAACTATAATTTTCTCACAAAATCGTTCGCTTCGAGCGTTGATAAATCCCTCCGTGTAGATTTATGTAAGTATTAATGTTTAACGTCGTCTGGACACTTGTTTTGTTCGCTGCTCATTGTGCGCGGACGGATATAAATGAAACTTCGAGGAATAATATTAATGTAGGTATACGGACGCGGACATAAACACGCTGTCATCGTCTTATTGCTCACATTTGATATTCTGATCGATTAAGTATTAGATGTGCTTCACAGTTACAGATGCTCTGTTTGGAATATGCCATTATCGCGTTTAGAGTTAGTTCAGATTCAACTTGTGGAGTAACTCACAGTGATAGGTTGTCACTATCAAGTTATACGTAAAATTCCAGTTCCAATATTAGTGTCCTTGATATATGTAGTTGGACTCGTTTCACTTCCTGTTACACGGCGAATTGTATACACAGTGCACGTCACTCATTCAGGTTCAATCAAAGGATCGTGAATGAGATGTTTACCGTGTATGGCCACCTATACGAGTATGTGTATGTATAATGCAACAGCTCTGATGTTTCCTGTTATGTAGCTGTTACATGGTCAGACTGCGTTATCTTATCGAGATACTCATAAGGCATGTAGAGGCAAATAGCCTTTTCAATTTTGCTCGAGGTAGATCATAGGTAAATTATTCAAAGATTTTACCATTTGGTATGTGAGAATATCGAGCTCGAGGATATCGAGGTTTATTTGTGACACCCATAATTTGTATCGATGGCTAGTCGCCTCGCGTAGGGCGTGGGGTCGTCCTGCCAAGGCCAGCGAGTTCGTTAGGGCCATTCATGGATGCCTGCCCGTCCCACGCCCCCTTGGACGGGATACTCTGCCTTGCTGTGTGCTATGCTGTACGTCCGATCGGTTTCTTTTTAGATGCAGGCGCGGGGCAAAAAGATCACGCGCAATCGTAATTCACCGGATGCACTAACGAGTTAAAATTTTTTAAGGCTCACAAAGCTGAATTGGATTGCTTGTGTTTAAGGTCGTTTCCGCTATACTGCTAACTATAACTGTTTTGTATACGTGTTCATGGATAGAAATAGAATTTTCGCGAAGTAATTTGATACTCGTATGTGAATTTTATGGGCTGTGATTATTATGCCAAAGTTTAGTACACTTGGGTGGACCCTTAGTGCGAATTCAGTCTATTGAGCATCTTAATCATGATACGAACTTTCTCTTAGGTTTTAACTTTCTCTTGCCTTTGTTGTTTTTAATAAACGTTAATAAAGTATCGAAAAATCCTTTATTCTTATAATTATCATCAACATCAACCGTTTTATTGTTCCAACGTTGGACTCTTAGAATATGAGAGGTTAAGGTCATAGCAGATATAGCTTAAAACCTATACCCACTATGGACTAAAGTTCATCCGATTAAGAATAATTCAAACTCCAATTATTTTACATACATACATATTTTACTCGCAATTATTTTACATACATACATATTTTATGTTTGTACTTAAAGGTTAATTATAATTAACCACTTCGAGAACGTGAATTGTTCTGCAAAACTATTTGGAGGAAGCGCACATTAAATGTAATCCTTAAGTGGAAGGGAATAAGTGGTTAAACAGCTCGAGGAGAGGATCGTCATATTTCGGACGTGCATTGTTGGCAATTCGTCATGATTTGCGTATGTAAATCAATGGAGTTTAGTTGTGCGGGCGTAACGGTATTTTCGCCGGTGTACGGCAGGAAGTCGGATGCTATAAACACACTTTCAGCCACATAACCAAAACTAACGCATGCCTATAAAGATTTTGCTTGGATGATGTGTAAGATTCCGGTAGGCGCGTACAAGCTATACATAGCCATTTCGTCATCATTTTCATCAGCCGCTTTATCATCATAGTCATTTAACTGCAACGCTAAATGAGCGTTACTTTAATTTGGGACTACAGTAGTCTACATTTACATATTTTGATATAATCTCCAAATTGTCTAATATTATTGACAAATTATCTTTCACATTTCCCAACCCTTAATAGTTCTATTTCTTAATTAGTTGCAAATAATAAAATTACCGGTACGAACTCGAACGGCCGTAACTGAACTCCGAGGTATCTCATAGGCCGTGTCTATGCATATAAGTAACAGATTATAGCCCCCGTATTATTTCTAACCGAGGGTGACCTGTTAATAGCGGCATGCCCAAAATTTAATATTTCTGTGAGTTTTTAATGTATACTTTTTATTCAGGTTTTTCTAGTGTTTGATCAGTCAATTTCTCATTAGAATTCTGTGTAAATACTTTATTAGACTCGTTAAAGTCTCGCCAAAGGGTGTTTTTAGCCTTCATCAAACACAACAATAAAATTGATTTGCAATTAAAAGACACCCAATTAATTTTATATGTCAATTTGATTGTAAACCAAGGTTTATAAAGGAGGGTCTTACATTACAAAGATTGTAATTGTAGACCAGATAAAAACATGTTATAAAATGTTTATGAATAATCATGTTATAAAAAATGTCATAATCTTAGAACGGGTTTTATAATTGATGGCGTTAGCTTCTCGCGCGGTTTGACGCGAAGAAGCGAAAACAGCGGGCGGATAATGACTTGTCGTGTCATTGATGCGACTTTTTACTGCCACTGTCTAACGTTCATTCATCTTTTCTGCCAGTTAGGCATTATCCGACTATAAAATAAAAGCTTTTGGTTTTGATTTGTTATAGGCATTAGTTATATTGATGAGACTCAAGCACAGTCGGCCCTCACTATGTATGCCTACCCCGTATGGGCATGATGATGTAGTCTTATTGTTTATGTGTATACATATTTTATAAGTTGTTGTTACTGCAAGCACCCATAACACTCGGAGATGGTCGCTCAAGGTTTTATCACATAATATTAGATAAATTAAAAACTATTGCTTGTCCCGGAGGAATACTCAGATTATTTGGGATTTTTACATAATAAACCACTCTCATTCCACATCAGATGTCTTTGAAGAGAAAAGAGCTTGAGGAGCATTTATGAGAGGTGTGATGCTTTCATTTTAAATAGATCGTCAGAACGTGTAGATTTGTGAGTAAAATCACTTAATAAGTTCTGACGCTTGGGTTAAGCTGAGCTCAGCGCTCAACCAAAAGCTTAGCTCCAACTGCAATAAATTTCAAGTATCAACTCCCAGTACGCATGGCTTTATGAGTATTTTGTTGAATAACTTTTTTGTTACCCTTCTTCGGTCTAAACCTCAAGTTAGAATAACTAATATTATCCAGATACTGTAGTAGCTGCCTCTGCGTTAACCATCAATTTTTAATAATACAATGCCATTATCAAGATGTAAATTGATTTCACTTATTATAAGTAGATAGTTTATTTTACTTACTTTTATGATGGTATTCTATTAACGCTCCCGTTTTATGCTTCTACATACATTTTATATATCCCACTCTACGCGTTAAACTATAAAATCATATACATACCTACATTATACTTAGAATATACTTGATGTTTACGAGTAATATCGTCTGTCTCCAACGTGCGTAGGACTTGATAGTCCTATTCAAAGAATTTCGATGCTAGCGTGTCGACAACGAATTCCTCGGGCCAACAAATTGAGATTATTGGGCCTGTCCAATAATCCCAATACGTATGGAACGCTGTCACACCCACGGCGTGGTTTATCAATCACGAAGGATCGATTGAATGGGATCAATGAGTGTGGTGAGCGGTGGGCGATCGGTCGACGAACTGCGCGGGCGCGGGCTGCCGCTGGTGCGCTCTAATTCAATTTGACGACAACCCACTGCACACGGGACGGCAATCAGTTAAGCTGTTGACCATAACACTTAATCGGCATTAGACTGGTTGGATTTAATTTGATAAAATTATTTTATATTACGGTGATTTTAAAATGTTACTGAATTAATATTCTTTGTACAAACTCAGAACCATCTAAATCTCAATCTGAACGAAACTCATTCATAATCGCCATGGAACCTGATGCAAAGTGTTTAATCTAGTGTTCCGTCCTAGACGTTTATATTTCGCAGGATTCACGTCCACCAGTCGGACAGTATTTAAACGGCAGTTGATCATCCTACGCGAGTCGAGTCGGGACTGTGTATGTTTGTAGTGTGTTTGGTTTCCATTTCCTTTTTTCTCGAGCCTGTCTATTGTGTTGTGTTACTGATCATTTTGTTTTGCCCGTGCGGACCGGATCTGCAAGGATGGCTCGAGTCACCTTGGATGCCGGATGCCGACATTCTGACAGAGGAGCTATCGGCCGTCAATCGTGAGAGCGTCTCGCCATATATTATAGCCGTCTGTCTGTTTGTCTTTGTGGATGCGAGAGCCGTTTTTATTTTACGACCATGCACGTCCGCTCCGCGAGACCTCGGCCAAGGTCATCGCTACTTATAGCTGATTGAACTGTGCATCGATTGAAATTAATGACGTTTGTCTTCACGTTCTTATTATTTTGCATATACATATATTATTTAATAATCAACGAAACTAGCTACACGGCACAAATTAATCGAAGTGGTCAAAGGAAGAGCTTGTCTCTAGGTCCGCAGCGGAAACAGATCAGACGTGGGCGACGCCTACGGAGTGTGCGAGTGACCGCTCTCCGCTCGTAGGCATCGAACGACACCGTGTGACAAATTAAATTTGATTGTCTATTTCTGTATCTGCTCGCATGACTTCGCTTAAATTTATCGCGTTGTTCCAGGTAATGGTGGCTATTAACATCGTCACGATCATCTCAAGGTTAACATGACTTCATCTGTAAGAAACTTAACTCTAATTATGTTTATTTGCCTAATTGCCGGGCGCGCTTACAATTTCAATTATAGGTATTCAAAACGCAGCTCATCGGTACATTTACTTCCATGTTGTCGTATCTGAATATGTTCTGGAGAGTTCTTCTGTGCGGATTGATGATAATTCACTAAAGACTTCAATTGTACACTAAGGGAATAATATCATCTTTCAAAACCAATTGCAATGAACGTTACGCTGATACGCACAACAGTTCAATTTGTAACACTACTACTTATTTCCGCATCCGCTATTGTACTGTCCACTGCAATTTAATCATCTCTTCTAGTGACAAAATGTATTAGGGCAGTTTTACGATCATCGTGCACCGGCGCGGCATTAAGGCCTCTCCCGTTCTTATTATAAAGTTTAAAATTCGATGAATTTAACAGGTCCTTTGATGTAGAACGGGAATATCGACAAAGACGGATGTCCGGTGCCGGTCAGGATTCGTTTCACACGCGGCGGCTCCTCGGATTGCGTCAAATGAAGACAATATCAGTTAAAATTATATTTTAACGAATTCAATAAATATTAGAAGTGGAGATTAATTTTGTGAATAAATCCGGTTTTCATATTTAATATTCGGGATTAAAATGATGCATTGTGGCATGTTATAAATTTGCTACATTTGAACGGAGTTTACACAAAGTATAATCTTTTATGTCATTCGTAAGAAGCGGAGCGATGTGCGTGGCTGAAAATCCTTCCGGTCCTTTTGATATCTGTAATATGCGGCGTACGTGCATTTCAAAGGGATAGTTTGTTTGTTTGGGTTCTTGTTGGTTGTGTAAACATTATTTCTTGTTCTGGTGTGATGCCATCTTTTTTGTATAGTTTAGGTGTAACGTCCGTTTTCATCGTATCATCCAGCCGGAAGCAGTCGATTATGTAAGAAAAGTTAAATAAAAACCTGTGTCAGCGGCCTTACACGTTGAAAAGATCCTATTCATTGTCATATATTATATCTTTATATGTTATATGACTATTATACATTCTATGACTGTCTTGTTGGTCGTGTTGGTTGCAGCCCGACTGCCGATCGAGAGGTCCTGGGTTCAAAACCCTGGTCCGGGCACTATTGAATTTTTCTAAATTACATTTTCTAGTAGTGGCTCGGAGTCTGAATATGTGCCCGGTGTGTGGTAATAGGCGCGACGCCTAATCCATAGTGGGACGTAAACTAGTTAGACGTGGGAGTATACTACACTCCTACTATATGTACCTAGTCTCTTATCGGGGATCACAGCCGTGATGTTACGTACATATTACATGGGTTGTATGAAAATTTAAATATAAACGCTACTTTATTATTTCTATTTATGTTAATCAACATTATCGAATTTGTGTAGACATAAAAAAAAATGACACTTATGTTAAACATTTTTGGGGTTGAATTTGAACGTCATTTGTTGCGTTTCCTTGTTCATTGAAACACAAAATTGTTATGTACATATGTGTAGGTAACTATTTTATATACATTTAAAACGCGACCAGGGAAGAGTGTACCGTTAGAGCGGTTGGTTCGGTATTCGGGGCTGGGTGCGCGGGCGCTTTGCATACAATGCCCATAGTGGACGGCGCTTGCGCAACGGCGGTCATCGGGCCGGATGTGACGCTGCCGTGCCAAATTGTGCGCCTCTGTGTCTGCTTTTGATCATCAAACGCGTATCGTAACCATTTTGCGTTAATATAAATTATCATGTCGTTAACTCACTGTGTTTGTTATTTTACAACTTTTATGTTTTATTTTATACCTTGCTTAGACTTAAGGGTAATTTGCACACTGCAAAAGTACACTTTAAAATTTTTACAAGCAGTGTATTGCATTTATGCATCATAGGCTTATTGGGGTGTTTTTTTTTGAGAAAATAAATCGGCCGCAATCAAATCGACATAAGTAATCGACGTGTACGTCATATTTGGGCTCATGATTCGTTTGGAGCTATAGCGTAAGGTTTCCGAACTTCTGACTCATGTTTAAGTGTTAATCAAACATGATATAAATAACGGCTTACAACTCCGAATTTATGTCTTTGTCTTTCTTGAAGAAGTTTCATTGTTGAAATAAGGTTAACCCTTTTGAGCTTCGGTAAAAGTAAAAAGTAACTTCACGCCTGTAATCCCCGAAGAGGTAGGCAGAGGAATGTAGAACATTCCCACGTTTCAC
>DWFO01000162.1:0-24672 GCA_018246595.1 Mimoniades nurscia nurscia
TGCCCGATGCATGGCAATAGGCTCACCACCTATTCCATAGTGGGACGTAAAAGTAACTGGTGAAACGTGGGAATGTTGTACATTCCTCTGCCTACCTCTTCGGGGACTACAGGCGTGAAGTTACTACTTTTTTTACAAATTATATGAATATGCATTTTTAAATTTATAGAAAGATGGCGCTAAGATTAAATATTAAATGATTTTAACATTTCAATCTAAGCACTGCACAGGTCTGCATTCGGCCAAAGGCTTAAGATTCTAAGTCAGTAAATAATTTATTTACACGTTCAAACATTACAAATGTTTACAATCTCGTAATAAAACAGTCTATTTGCGATCGAAAGCTATGGAGAAATAAGAAAAAAATATATAAGAAATGCGAATTACAAAGTTGGCTTAGCGGGGCTGATGTTTTGACTTGTACAATTTGTAGCCGTAATAGCCCTGCAAGTGGTTATTTTAGTTAGGTGATTCACTATCGTTAAGTTACAGTGTTGTCCGATCAACAATGAGAACAGGATGCTTGGTAAAAGCTGAGTCATCAACCGCCGTCCGCCGCGACGGTTGGGTTCGAATTGTACGATTCGCGCCGTTTGAAAAAAGCTTCATTTACTTTGATTTGAATTTATGTACTCGATTGATCATTATGCCTTTAATGCAACATTTATAATGTACAATAATTTACTCATGACCTTAAAACATGTTTAAAACCGTCGGCTTTAACTGATATAACATCACGTTTTTAACCTCGAAAAAGGTAGGCAGGGGAGTAAAGTAAAGTAAAAGTAACTAATTAGGTATACTAGTTACTTTTACTTTCGACCATGAAGTAGCTGGTACAAATACAGGCTCTGAACCACTATTAAAAATTTACCTGACGAGCTACAGCTAAATGTTATATAAATATTAAATTATTATAAATGGCATTTTACTAATAAATGATAAAATGTATCTTTACACATATTTTAAATTCGTTTCAGAGGGACAAGTTTTTTTTTGTTGACTGTTCACTGCCTCGTTGGTCGTGTTAGTTGCAAGGGCGACTGCCGATCGGGAGGTCCTGGGCCTACTTCTTGGGTCGGGCACTACTAAATTCTTCTAATTTAGATTTTATAGTGGGATATGGCTCGGAGTTTAGATATGAGCCCAGTGCATGGCAATACTCTCACCACTTATTCCATAGTGGGACGTAAACGTAACTGGTGACATGTGGGATTTTTCTACCTCTGCCTACTTCTTCGGGGATTACAGGCGTGATGTTATGTAAGTTTTTCTAATCTGTAATAATCAAAACATGAATCACAACCATAGACAATGTTTCACGGGTCGTGCGCGGGATACTTCGTTGAATGAAGACATTCGCAAAAACCAGGTGTCAGCAGACGCGTAAAAAGTTTCCGACACGCATTCACGAATCGGCCGAGAATAAACTTAATACTCGCGCTCTTTTCATGTCTTTAGGTTCAATACAGAATGCATTATTTCAGGCAAGTGCACTGTTGTAGGGTTGCCAGAAATAATTATAGTTAGCATCAGTAAAATATTTTTGGTACCGTAAAACCATTTCTCAATGTTTTCTGTGCCGTATGCACATGCTCATAACTGTACTAAAATATAATGCAATGAATTAAATCAGCCGCTTTCTCGCGCTACTGCGAACGAGTTGTTTTATTTGTTCCGTGCTCATCTTAACTTATCTATATATTGGCGTGCTACACGGATATAACTAACGGCCGCCAAAGTGGTGACCCCGACGTGATCAAACCGACGTGATACGTTATCGACCCAACGTGATCCACCCGACAGTCCACACCATTGGTAATCCTCTTGAAGTATCTGAGACGTCCTTCAGCAAGTACAAAGGAGTCATGAAGTCAAGCCAGCAGCAACGAGCACTATGACCAGGTTCCACGAGCAGCCCATAACAAGCGCCTTGGTTCCTTCATCAGGCTCATCAAGTTCAGCAATCCGCAGCACGCAGCAATTGCCAAATATATAATGTTAATGTTTTTTATATTATTCATACATGATCATTTAAGGAAAATAAGGAGTTCATTTAATTTAGAAATTTTCTAAAATACTTGACTTACACTAATTTTCTCCGTTAGCAACCCTAGAGGCACGACACGAAAGATTGTTTTGACTGGACGTCATTTGGTACTTTAGTGAGAGACGAGTATAACTCGGGCTCATTCCAAAACTTCGTTTAAAACGTACAAAGATAATTAAGGTAAAAAAATACCAGCTTTCGGTCAGTCAATTCTAATTGACAACAGAGAGGAATTATTTCAACTTTCGTTTATTACAGTTTATTTTTCTATTCTACTTGACAGTTTTTACATTGTCGGGTTAACTGTTTAAAGGAAATGGTAATATAAATCTGGTACCAAGGTTACCAATTATATCATGATATATAAAATCAAATGTAGGCACTCAAACTCAGAGGCCGTGGTTTGCCGTGGCACCACTCAGTGTGCACTTATTCATCGGGTTAAGCTGTAGCCATAAATTATTTAACTCATTATTGTTTTAAATACTTTTTTATTTATTTTATTACTTTTTATATTTTCATGTTGTCGCAGTGTTTCCTAATAAATAAAGGTCTTTATTTCTTTCTTCAAAAAATCACTTATATGCAAGTTTTGCACTTATATGCAAGTTATATTAATTTAATTTAAATCTTAATTATTATTATTATTAATTTAAATAATATAATTTAAAGGTTTTTCTAATTTTCGATTCCCACGGGGTCTAGATCTGTAGCCGCTGCAGGGCAGTACGGTCACCCTATTCAGCGGGACCAATAACATAATTGCTGAAACGCGGGAGTATCTTCTACCTACGCCTTCAGTGAAACACAAACGCGATGTTATGCTAAATTAATGTAATTGTCAATATGCGCGCCAACGGCCCAGCACCCCTAGCTACGCGACAGATCGGTACCGGTTGTACGCGCACGAGTCGTCGCGACAATTTATTTCGGTTCGGGGCAATGCACTTCGCACGCAGCCCTGATACGTCCAGCGGGCGAGGAAACACTGGCGCGAGGATGGGAAAACACTGGCCTGTGCCTACCCGCTGTCGAGAATTTAATCGCTTTGTCCGTTAAGAAATGAAGGAAAGTCCAATCGGCCGGGAAAACCGGTTGTGACTTTGATCGCGTTTATTATTTTGTGCAAATACATGATTATCATCTTCAGAGTATTGCAAGACACTGCTGGTCATAGGACTCCCGTGAAGGGATGCCGTAATACCCACACTGGGCATGCAAGTTCGGATCGCAGAATATAGCAGAATGCAAATAATATTTATTGAATTCGTACGTCTGAATATTTATTGAATATGAACGTATAACTTAAATGCTTTTTAGTGGAATCTTTCCGAGTGTCCTACCCTATAACAAAGTGTAAAATCAGCGCCATATGCATTTATAATGCATGGTTCTTGGAGTTAATTGTACTGAGCTCTATAACTTCGAACTTACACACGAATATGAATCATATTTAACTCTCGCGATATTGCCGTCCGACGCGTAAATAATACAGCAGACATACAATCGTCATTAAAATTAGTCCACGTGTCTTTAGGTGCAGATAAGCCTAAGGGCCACTTGTGCTGCACTGGCTGGCAGAGAGCGGGGTGACCTTCTCCCGAGTGCATGCCATCGCAGCGAAATCTCTAGCATGCTTCAAGCACTGAAGGAAATCTCGCTGCAGTGTAATATAAACTTGGACCCATATATTATAATAACATATCATTCGAAATGATTGAACGTTTGTGTAATGTAAGACATATTACTTATTATAGATGAAAGTTATATCATGACATACTGTGTGGTTATTTCCGGTAAAACATACATCATTGCGACGTTACCAGAGTGTCGCATAAATGCAGTAGCCGTGTAATCTTTTAAATTTTTCAGAATAAATATAATAAATCTCTTAAATGGTTTCGGGTGTAATTAATGGCGTGTTCGCACACTCGCAGCGACCGAAGAATGGCAGCAAGGGCAATAAAAGTTTAATACAGCCGATGTAACATGGTTGCACTTTGTTATTCCTGAAATAAATGTGCCGGACAGCACCACACCTAAATCGTATGGCAACACGAAAAAGCATTAATTAAAAGCTTAGGGTACTAAGCGGTTCTTACGGCTCTATGTGTAGATTCCGATGCATGCATAGAATTTATTTATCAACCTGTTTATCGATGTAATAATAAATATAAACAATGCCCAGTTGAAAGTATCCTTGCATGATTTCATATCTAGGGCACGATGTACCAAATTGATATGGAATACTTCGAAATTATTGGCGCGCGGAATATTGTTCTTACTTATTACGATTTAGAGATTTGGGTATAAGATTAAGTAATTCGGCTAATATTCAATATCGCTCGGTATGCCTTAATGAAACTTATTCGCTGTAGAATTCTCATAAATTTTCTTCGAGCATACAAAACCTGCTATTCTGTATTTAACCAACGTGGCTGATTATGGTTTTATCCGTTGCTATTTTAAGAAAATACTCAACATTGCAAGTTTTTCAATGTTAGTCAAACATTGTAACGATGAACGACTAAAGAAGAGAAGACTAAAGAATTTATGTCATTTTATAATATCATGCTTTTATTTTCGACATTCACTTGGACTATTGGTACAAAAATGGCATCGTTAGAGATTAACGTATTATTTCGACGATAATAAGTTTCTGTTAACATTAACACAATTACAATTTGCCGCCCAAATGAAATCCAGATTCGTCGAAGTGATACGCAATTGTTAAATAAAATACCAGTTCTCTGGCTAATTTATCATACCGAACGAACAACAAGGTCTTCGTTTAGTAAATAAGAACACTAAATAGAGCTTACATTTGAGAAGCACTGAATACTTTATACACGTCCCCAAGTGCAGGTTTAGGGGTCAGAGCAAATCGTTTGTAGGTGTATCATAATCGGATAGTCGTGACACGAACGGGAGCGGCTGGAGTGTCCTAGAGGACATTAGCATTTGTCGAGGGGCGACGCAGACGGAAATAGCGCGCCGCGTCACGAATGCGTCTTTGGTTTATGGCCAGTTATTGCAAGCCTCACTCTAATTACTCATTGACGCCATTTTGAAGATTCGCGAAACGTCACATTTGGCGCGAAACGCATTCAGTCTAATTGATGTTTCGCTCCATAAGTTAAAAATAATGTGTGTAGTACTTTGATTTAATCAAAGTGTAGGCGACGGAACGCTTTGGATTCTTTGGTGATCTGTTGAAGACAGCTGCGTAACGAAAATCAGGGTTAATTTTGGTACGATTTAATATTATCGGCTATATATTAAAGATATTTAATGGACGCAGTGTATATAAAAGCGTGCTTCAATTCTTTTAACTGTTCTTACATTTTATTAATTATAAAAAATTACATGTGAAATTAATCCGTGATCGTAATTAGGTGAACGATTCTAAGTGACTAAATTCTCGTAACTATCTCCGTTTCTGTTTATGTCATAATTATAATAATACATATAATAATGAAGAGTAACAACGTAACATCACGCCTGTAATCCCCGAAGAGGTAGGCAGAGGAGTGTAGTGGTTCACTCCCATGTTTCACCAGTTACGTTTACATCCTACTATGGAATGGTTCTATTACCGCTACACACTGGGCACATTAGCAGACTCCGAGTCATTATAAGAATATCTTAGTTAAAAAAATTCGCTGTGAACGACCCTGGATTTGAATCCAGTACCTTTCGATCGACAGTCGTGCTTGCAACGGACACGACTAAAGAGGCAGTCTAGTGTAATATGAGTAGTCTATCTGTAAATACGTTGAGACTTTCTAAATATTCGAATTTCAAAAATTCTAACTGTAAAAAGCGTTTACTATAGACCATTCAATAAATTTAAATTATTCATTCGGGAATTTACTCAAATCTATCGCGTTTTTTTTAATATTGTAATGTTATTAAAAAATCTAATGCAGTGATTACGGTAGGATCAGCATTTACTTCTTTTATTTTTAACGTATAGTTGGACGTATATTTTAGCAATTATTTAGTTTATTTAGTATATTTAGCAATTACCCAACCACTTCATATAGCACAAGCATCATGTTATCATTATGCCTTGCGTTTATTATCAACAATATTATTATCTTTATGAGCGTTGTAAACTACTGTCATCGCACAGTTATTGGCAAGTCATATAATAAAAACTAGCAACATCTTAACGACCTCTAAACGTCTTTATGAATATTAATGCCGGCGAATACGTGGTCGGTGTGTTTCGACTATGTATGTGTTGACGTCATAAATTTGCAAAATTTTATCAATATAAACTAATAATAGCCTTGTTGGTCGTGATTGCAAGCGCGATTTAAAAGTGGGATGTAAACTTAGGAGAAACTTAGGAGTGCACTACATTCCTCTGCCGACCACTTCTGAAATTAAAGGCGCGATGTTTCGTTTTTTTCTTTTAAATATTAATGATTGGACGTAATCGATGTAGTAAGTTAGAAGTGGCAATGCGTTAGTTCTGGTGTTAACGTCCTAGGCGACGCACGTCAAGCTCAGCCCTTACTATCAAACAGTTTGCATATTTGCCAGCTTTTGCAATAATAATAACAAACAGAGTTTCTAAGATCAATAAGCGTAATATCACGCCTGTACTCCCCGAAGAGGTAGTCAGAGGAGTGCGTGTATACATCCACGTTTCACCAGTTAAGTTTTCGTCCTACGGAATAAGGGGTGTCTATTGCCATGCGCCGGACACCGGACACCGCCACGGGATTTGAAGCCAAGACTTCTCGATTGGCAATCGCGCTTGCAACCAACGCGTCCAACGAGGCAGTCAATATCAATATATTATAACTAATATCAATATATTATACAACAAAGGTAACATGTTATAATTTAAATTGTTTTATTCTGAATTCAACACGTGAGCTACACTTCGCTACATTAAGAATACTTATATATAAACAGAGGTTTTATTGTACTGTAAATATGCCTGACAAACATTGACAATGTGGGGAATAATGCTATAAACATTGAAACAAATAAGTACTAAGAATAATCAGATGAGATTTGTTATAATTGGAAATCCGAAGCCTGCGTGCCAGAATGACATTGTTTCATGAAATAAAGCAAATATTTAATAAAAACTTAAGAAAGAATTTAAATCGTTTAGCGTGACGATGTATGTATTTTGGAGCTAGGTTTCATCTGAGGTAAAATTATGGTTATATAATTATATTAACCCGCCTGCAATTCCACTTCGAAATATTTATCTATCTCGTAAAAAGTACAATAAATGCAATATGTAGGTAAACGTAAGGACACAATTATGAGTGGGTATATCTATGTATGCATGCACCTATGTTGAAAGGTATAATTACAGATGTAAATAGTAATTATGTCCATTTTTCCTTATAAATATAATAATTTAATAATTACGTTCGTATCATTATTTTTAAAGATTAATCGTGTATCTTTTTATTTGCTTTATTTAAAAAATGTTTGAGTCGTAACTATAAGTTCTTGGATAACTACATACGCAGATAGCATCATCTTTCAATTCTTTGCAAAGAAACATGTGATGTATTATAAATTAACAATTCAAACTATACAAAATAATGTTATACAAGTATGGTGTGGTCGCCCTCGTCAGAGATATACAATAAGATCATCTAATTTTAAACAGGAAATACTGTCTCATCCAACCTCTAAACAATAGAAATTTCCTCGTCGTTTTCATGGAAAATTAACCACTTGATTTCACAATAAGCGACTAGTAGAGTAGTTCTCTCATATTATATGGAAATTTGTCACAGTATCCAAATTACCAGCGTTCAGCCGGCGCGATTATATTCTGAAATTTTATTGCATAATAAACTGCACTACCGGTCTCAATTATACTCATGAATACTCCACCTACTCTCCGAACCCTAATTTAGATACGAATGTCTTTTTGACTGCCTCTTTGGTCGTGTTAGTTGCAGGCGCAACTGTTAATCGGGGGGTCTTGGGTTCATACCGGGTCGGACACTACTGGATATTTCTAATTTAAATTTTCTAGTAGTGCCTCGGAAACTATAAATGTGCCCGGTGTATGGCAATGGGGTCACCACCTATCCACATTGGGACTTAAACGTAACTGGTGAAACGCGGGAATGTGCTACGATGCTCTCATAATAATGTAGCGGTTATTATTATTATTATCAACACACGATCGACTAGGGACTAGCCTGCCTGAGTCACCGAGTCACGGTCATTCGCGGACTTCTTGGAAGGATAAAACAATCGTGACCTTGTGGTTTTTAGAGAGCAAATTACTAACTTATTGTATGTATATGTATATTAAACACGTTATTGATTTTTTTTTTGGTAAGTGATTGAAAGAGACGCTATTTAATTAGCTGTTAAATGTCATGGAAGTGTTTGTTTTTATCCCATTATTTCGTGCTGTGGGTCGTAGCGTACGTTTTCCAGTACTTTGAGCGCTAGAACGCTTGAATACGCTTGAAGCGCTTACAGTCCGGGATATCGCGAACAATCAAGTTAAAAAAGAGCTTTAGTTTAAAATTATTGCTACTAGCGCGTTTGCGGAACAATGCTTGTTCTGCGGAATTAGCACCTCAGACCATGTAAAATAGACCTGATAGTTAGGTTGTGATAATTAAATAGTACTTTGGTAGTTCATAGTACTTTTGTACCTTGCGATTGGTATTACCCCGTATTGGCAACCTATTTGTTATGTGCTCTCGAAGTTTTGTCTCAGACAAGGTAATTTTACGGGTAAAAATAAAAGAAGGTGCATTCTTTTTGTACCAATGACCAATCATACACTTGACGAGGTATTTACGCTCTAGTTGACATTGGTGCTATCATAATTATATATTTAACGGTCATGTTGGCACGACTGTTGCCCAATCGTCTACTGTTGGCAATATGATTGTTTTTCACAGACCATAAAGTTTTCATTAGACCCATTAAAACATTGAATTGTTAACGAAATTATCTTGATACTTTTATGGCCCCTATTTCACTGTAAGATTATAGTAGTAAAAGTTACCATAAATACTGTTGAGCTAAGAGCTGTAGAGAAATTCAAATTGCTTAATTTCTATGAGTAATGTCTGTAGATTCTTTTATTTCATCTATAATTAGTAATTATGAGGTGCGAGCGGATAAGCAGTATATAAATGTGTCCGGGCGGAGAGAGACAGATCTATTTTCAGTTAATTATAAGAAGAACGCCAATGGAACGCACACTAGGGTTGCCATTAGCAATAATAGTCGTGTAAATAAATTGTTTGATCATTCAAGATTAAAGGCTTACAATATTTAATATTATATGACAACACATAAATACAATTATCTGGTATTAGACACAAGTAATATAATGTACTTGGTGCTATAGAAAGGAACACGTTTTATATAATGAATTATTAAATAAAAAAATATTATTTTAATGTTGTAAGACATACGTTTAATATATGCAGGACACAAGGGTTTTCTCTGATTGAGTGAATGTTTACCATATTTAATTAAAACTGCTATGCTTTTGTTACAGCCCTATTCACAACGGACGTTGGAATGGTATCTCATGTCACTTTTGTATTTTTAAAACTTTGAAAAATTGTCGAGAGATCAACCTCTCGGTATTTTCTCGGATTTATTCAGGAGACGTTACTAGGGCTAAAATTATGTACCTATATGCTTTAATGGAGCTAGAATGTTTTATTTGCTTTCATTTCAAACAGTAATTAATTACATTTAAATTATTTGTGTTTTATTCAGAACAGGAAGAAATAAATCGGCATGTGTTTTTTACGCTGTGAAACATTACGATAATAAGAATTGTTTTTATAAATCGCCACATATACAACAAAAGTATTAAAATTCACTCCCTTATCCATGTTCCAGAGCATAATGGAGCCTTATTGAGACGAAAAAAAAAGTCGATGGCATAGACAACGGCTCTCGAGCAGAGACAAGGGGTCTATTTTTACCAGATTATGCATGGCCGCTGACGAAGCGAGATCCGCACATTATACCATGAGTGCAGTCTTCGATCATTGTTACCATGTCGCTTACATTAGGTAGTTCGATCTGTCTACATATACGTATGTTATCTATGTTTTGACGTGATAATAATTGATTATAAATATTGGTGATGACTCATAATAAAAAACGATAATAAGGGGCCCATAACGACGTAAAAGTTCCCAATGAAAGAGAAAACAAAAAGTGTAAACAAGATAGTTGGTGCTATTAAGGTCTTAATGTTGCTAAGTTAGAAAGGTCAGATTAGTTTGAAGTATTTCTCATAAAATATGTCTTCATCGGTATAAAGTGTAATCCGGTCTTGGTTTTGTACAATTGAAAAAAAAAATGATGTTTATGTTTAAATTGCATGTATGCATGCACCTTCAAGGCACATTATGATAGAGGCCCTTAAAGAATTCAGTTTTAGATGATGACATTGCAGATTTCGACGATCGTATGACGCAAGTTGCTGTGACGCCCCGGCGATTGGCACTCGCCAACAAAGCAGCCGGAGTTCCCGCGAATACGGCACTCGCATGTCCTTCGATCGGCGATAAATTAAAAAGTAAAAGCAATAAATAAGGCGGGATCGACGAACTTGTATCGTTTCGTTAGTTCCACACGCAACGTTTCCGTCCGCGAAGGGATCTGCAGGGCTTTGAAAGCAATCAATTATTTTATATGTTTTGTTCTTTTAGGATCATTTATGGTTTTTAAGGAACAATTTTGAGTAAGTACATTAGTTTTCTAAAATAAAATTATTTTTCCTTTTTAAATATGTTTAAATTTACAAAGAGGTGACGAAATTATATGTACTAAAGCTGCATTGCTTCAACCCTTGAATCCCTTGAAATCCAAGGAAATAGGCATGTAGCTCCACAATGTCCAGACTTATTGAGATCTCGTTGGATGAGTGCATAGAAATTGTGCTCGGTAAGATTGACCGGTCTGTTGGTTTAGTTGTTACTGATGTTGAGTACTGACACGGAGCCGTGGGGTTCCATTTCCACCAAGAACAAAATTTGCTCTGTTAGCACCACTAATTGTGCAGTGTCTGGCTGGGTGTATTTTGTAATGCATACAAGCGTAGTTTATCAACTGTCTGAATACGATAGTACGGAATTATGCCGGGTGTTGGATTCGGTAGTTGTATTTGAAGCCGTCTCAACATATTAAATTAAGGATATGTATATATCCATTCTTGGAGAAAACAAAAAATCAAGGTCGATACAGACTAGACACCAATCAAACATTAATTTGTTAACGTATTTCTTTGCAGGAAAATTGATAGTTTTGTTATTAGGAGGTCATAATCGTTCCAGCGAGGGGCCCCTTTTATCATTGAACAAGAAAAGTCGAACGGAGCGTTCCCAGTGGCTCGACCAGCGCGCGTGCTAAGAAAAGGGATTGCGTGAAATAAGAATATAATTTCCTGTCCGAAGAGAGCGGAAATCCGTGCATTTGTGGTATTACAAGTTTCTGTTTAGAATTCTACCGTTCTATCAAATCAATTGTTGTTAATACAATTTGTGTTTCGGTCCGAAGCTGCCGTATGAAGGCAGTGATGTATCTGTAAGCATAGATATTTGGCGCTCGGCGCCCTCTGCCTTCCCCGTGAGTATGTAAGTGTGGTTGTGGATTCATGTGTATATATATTAAAATCGCTGTTTCGAGACATTTCCCTGTGTGCTTGCTACATTTACATTAATTTATATTAATTAATAACATTTCGGAACTGTAACTAAGTGAAGTCTCTAACAATAATTAGTCTCCAATAATAATTCTAGAAATATCTGTTTGTTTTTTATCTCGTAAGCCAGCAGTCTCGAATCCGACAACTCCGACACAATCTAGCCGAATTACTCCGCGTAACATCATGATATTGATAAAAATTCTAATTATAATTTCGAGTAGGTACGTAATTAAACATGAAACGATACTTAAAATGAATATAAATATTCATTAATGCGCACGGACAATTTGTATAAAAGGTCATTAGTAGGTATATAACGAGTTAATGCATTTAATTGCATTGTTATTTTTAACTACTTTGTTTGTACTCCTCGAGTTCGAAATATAAAGCAAAAGCGGAAGGACCACTGTGTATCATATCCAAGGTTGCAATCAAAACGTTATAATTATTTGCAATAAAAATATGTTTATTATATATAAATTGTTATTCTTCCTAAGTTTTATAAACTAAGAACAGAAGGTTTCGGACTACAGTCCGCCACGCTGGCCAAGTGTGCAGCTGTCCTAACGCTGACGTCGACGCACGTTAAATATTTAAAATTGAGACGCACTGTATTTGGTAATAGAAGAAATGTTCGCCAGGATTTGAAGCCTGGGCCCCCGGTGTCGGAGGCTACATTATTACTTTTAAGTGCCTGGGAAATCAATGCTACATTTTAATAATAACGTTTTACATATTTTTATCGTTGTAGAAATGAAAGTGACCATGAAGAGTCAGCGTTTATAGACTACATAAAATTGCAACCATATTTTGGTTTTAATGTAAAAACAATCAAATACATAGGAATACCGTTCAAGGCAGTTGTGATAATAGCGGTGTGACCTTGAGAGAGTCCGTTCTTAATGTGGCAAATATTATAAGCAATTAAGTTATTCAATTGAAGTCTAACAATTCATCTGTCTTTCTGACCATTTATCTAATCGAGAGACCGTTAGAGAAACTTAATGAGGTATGTTTGAAAACGTGTCATTATATGCATTTTTAAATATAATTCAAAAACGTGTAAAGTTTCTCGTACCTACATGATTTTTTATAATAAAACGTTTTGCTCCAATTAAATTGAAAGCGTCATTTGTTTCGCGCGAGCATTTCCTTAAAGTCGTATACAAATTCAGCTTTTTGAAAAAGTACGTCAAAAGAAAACGGGTGCACCGTATTATGATATCGTAATCTTTGACAGAGAAAAATAAACTTTAGTGTGAGGAAATAAAAGTTGTATGGATTGCACAAGGTCGGTCGTTAAGCAAACTTTTCAGATAGCGCGCGTGCGGTAATGTGTTCTACGGTTCGGTAATAAGGTGTGTAATTGTAAAGCATTTGCGCTGTAAGTCTTATAAGAAAGAAGGCAACGTCTGGACGGGTGAATGACCCCTGAAAGCGCGCGTTTCAGAAGTTTGAGACACGCTACTTCCTGCAGCTTGAGTGCTTAGGATTTTGTGTACTGTGGCTAAATTATTAAAAACATTTCGCTAAGTGCGACATCTCGTACGACACTAGCTCGAAACACTGTCAAATGTTGTTACGTAACTATGACGCGTTCTGCTACTGAAAAGTTTGTACTGTGCCGCCTTTTCCATATTTCTCTTATGCAAGACTCAATTTTTTCTGTCACTTATTGTGTTCGCCTTTGATTCATAACGCATGTAAGAGTGTGTGAACTGCTTGGATACATTTTACTTTACTAGTCGAATTCTAGCGCGCGTGGGACTTTCAGGTAATTGAAAAAAAGTTTATTTCTTTTTTACTGTTTGTAAAGGAGCAGCAAACAAGTTACTACATATTGACCGTAACACGTCATATTAATGCTTTATAGAATGTGTGGCATTATGCACATCTATATTATATACTATAATAGATAAATATTACATAAATCAATTAACATTCATAATGTCGCTTTCAAATTAAATTAGTGCAACTCTTTCTGATCATTTCAACTGTTACATTTATGTACATTTTACATTTGTGGAGCTCATAGCCGAATGACACCTGATTGCTGAACACCGCTCTATTCTAAGATGCATGTCACTGGACCCTAGCACGTTAAGGCAGGGTCAATGCAACTATCAACCGCACGCTAGCTTACTTTCTGCTTACTGCGTTTTAAGGACAGTTATAGAACGTTCACGAACCAAGATCATTGGATAGAGGACTCATAAGATCGAGATTTGCAAGCAGCAATCCATCACCATCCAATCGAATTGCTCGGCATCGTGAAAGGTACCAGTGCGCTCGAGTCCGCGCCGAGTCCGCGCCGAGTCCGCGCCGCGGGAACGACTGGTGACAAGCGCGACGAGGACAGTTCGACCTTCAGTAAGGTAGCCTCACTGATCTCTGGCCACGGACATTCGAATGTAAAGGGCAAGGTCATTATCGCGCGTGTAGTGGAGTATCGCTCAACGGCTTTTCTAAGTGTTGTGTTCTAGTTTTGGTCGACTTTAGATCGTTTGGAATTTCGTTTACAATTTCTGTTTTTCATTTTTGTTTACTCAGTCTGGTACTTCGTATGTCACGGATTTGGCGCTAAGTATACCATATGTTTCCCAATCCGATTTGAAGGAATACCTTGTGGGTTTATACTCTGTCAATCCACACTGGAGCTGGTGGAGAGTGCTGAAGTATACTAGTGCCCCGTAACATCAGTAAAATAGCCCGAAGCCGTTTGGTCATGTACCAATATCGTGATATATCGTCATTGATACCATAAGTTCAACCTAACAACTCAACATTTTTGGAAAAGTCTAAATTACAATGCATCATGGTGATTGCCATTGAGTTACAAATCTTTGCAGTTTGTTAGTGCTAGTGCTAAAGTGTAAAAACAATTAATAATTGCTTCTATCCCGTGTCAGTTAAAATTTGTATCGTTACTCTCTGAAGTGAGTTGTATAAAATGTGATAGTACCTAGGGAAAGAAAATTAGAATATCGTGTATGATACTGTTTCAATATCCCGTACAGATACTGCGGAGACTCTAGATATATACATATGACATATATAAGTATAACAAATATTATATTAATGATTGTATTCTGTATTATTATCTACTCGTAGTTAATATCCTAAAGTGAAAATACTTGAAGTGTATCACTTTTACAACAAAAATATTGTTATTATAAAATACATATCACAGGCTGTGAACAAAGCAACTTAATTTAAACAAATGCAAAAGTTACAGTCACCTCGGAAAAGGACAAAAACCGAACCAAATATTTTATAACGTAACGTAAAATCACTCCTGTAATCAAAGATAGACCTGAGAGCCACTTCATCGTGTTCAGAAAATTTGGGCGAAGACCATCAATAAAAAAAGCAACATCACGACTGTAAACCCAAAGAGGTAGGCTGAGGAGTGTAGTACACTCCCACGTTCTACCCTAGCAGATGCTTTACGTCTCACTATGGAATTGGTGGTGAACCTATAATCGTACACCGGACAAATATCCTAACTATAACTAGAAACTCCTCCGCCCTTCACTGC
The DNA here is from genome assembly GCA_018246595.1 of Mimoniades nurscia nurscia. Taxonomy (NCBI): domain Eukaryota; kingdom Metazoa; phylum Arthropoda; class Insecta; order Lepidoptera; family Hesperiidae; genus Mimoniades; species Mimoniades nurscia. Next base: position 15,277 of record DWFO01000162.1, read on the forward strand.
CTGCTCCAACGGAATACGTCCGTGATGTTATGTTATGTTAAAACGTTAAGTGATACACCTTAACCACGCTAACGAAACAGTACAAGCGTGGCCTCTCATAGCCGTTGCGAGTTAAAACTCCACTCGGCTAATACATTTTTAACGGGACCTCCGCTGTCACGTTTGACACTTTGACGCTAAACACGTTGAAAGTGTATTTTAGGAGAGGGGAGGGCGGGGGAGGGGAGGAAATTTGGTCCCTTTTTTATATTTAATAGTTGTATGTTTATATAACAAAGTTTGTTTGTATTTAAGCATTGTGTTATACATGTAGGAAGCGTACAGACCACTTCATCCTTAGTGGTCATTGCTGCCCATAAATTACCGGTAATTATTGCTAACCGGTTATTAATATTATCTGTATTTCGTTATGATTATTTTGTATTCCTAATTACTAATTTGGCTGACCACTCCTGTACCTAAGTGTCTAGTTTAATTGCCGCAACTAAACTTTGACATAACAAGCACTGGATTAACGGCAAAATTATCTACAAAGGTACTCGTAACAAATTATCTCCTGCCAGCTGAAATATTGATGTTATGTATTTGATAGTTCTTTGTATTTATATCAGTAGATCAATAGGTATATTAATATGTAATTAGCACAGTTTCTTGAAATGAATTTTGTAAAAAAATTAAGTAAACAATGCTGGTTTACGCGTTCATACCTGTAGCTTTCGGTCGTACATTCCACATTTACTTCCAGAGGGGTGAAACGAAATTGTTTGTCATTGACAGCGATCATCGTCTGTGAAGGTCATTTGTTGTGTATGTAGCGTTGGAGAAAGAATTATTTGTTGTGTATGTAGTGTTGGAGAAAGAATTATTTGTTGTGTATGTAGTGTTGGAGAAAGAATTCAGGTGCATCCTAATAACTAAAACAAATTGTTTTTGAAAGTTAAATTCTTCACCATCGTTTGCGTGTACCTACTGATATTAGTTTTGATTTCTAGTAATATTTATTTGGAATATTGTTATATTGACAATGTGTTATCAAATGGCCAGTACCACCTACTGTTAGAAGTGTATGCAGAACGCATGGTAATATGTACATACATGTACACAGTCACGTGGAGAGCAATTAATTGTGAACGCATTAAAAAATTATGATTCCACAGCGCTGGCCCACTCCTGTGTTTTTAAATTTCAATGCATTATCATTACCGCGGAGTGTCGGGGCGACGAATTTATAGAAGTGTCACAACATCCATATTCATACAACAGACGCCACGGTCGACGAGAATTATTTGCTTTGTCCGCCACTGTCCGTTGTTGCGCCATTAACTTCACCGGCCATTTTTCAATTATGCCAAATGTGTACCGCGAATATAAATCATGCGAACACTACATATGTGTATGTGCATATACAGCGCGGGGCTGCCTCATGTACGTCCGTAGGGGTGTGTTTAATTTGTAAACGGAAAACGGATCGAAATATATATACGATATAAAGCTTATTCAATATCAGCCTGGACCGGACAGGGGTGCATGCTGCGCGGCAGTAAAAAAATAATACGAAGCCGAAAAGATTTTTATGCGTTCGGAATATTTTTATGAGCGGCGAACGTTGTTTTATGGAGACGGAAAATCGCTTGGATTCCGTTTGGAAATTTCATAGATATTTGTGATGCATTTGTAGCTGGGAGGGACGTGGGCCGGTATGGGTGTGCATTACGTCTCTCGTTCCCGGAATTCGACGATGCTTTGACCGGTAGCGGAATGCTTTTAAGTATTTTTAGCGAACTTATACGGACGCCCGCACACGATTTGCCTGTTGGGCATCTATTAGCGATTTTGATGAAATACATTTGTTACGTTTGGTAAATGTATACTGTTCATGCAATCGTTCCTTTTTGTACTGAGATTTACTTCACAGTAATAACCAGGTTTACAAGCGGATAAGAGCTATGGTTTTAATTAGCATTATCCCAAATACCATAATTTTGTATGTAGTATAAATAATGCAATACTGAGTCAAGAGACCATATGAGACACTTGGGTATCATATTCGATAGTAAAATGCGACTCGATCTTCATGTCACAATATCTGTTCAGAAGGGCATAAGAATCTTGGCTTTGTACTTTGCGACAGTAGGGATTTGAAAGATACAAAGACAAAGATTTTGCTATAAAATTTCTTAGTACGCGGTGGCTTGGAATATTCCAGTACCATGTGGAATCCATACTATGATGTATACAATAGAAGAACAGAACACATATAAAACAGATTTCTTTGGCACTTGACATTTTCATGTAACCTGGGAAAAATGTTATGATCATACAAGACACTCACATATATTAAAATGAATTCTTTATACGTCCGAAGGGAAATGCTAGATATAGCTTTTCTTTACAAGATTGTTAAACGCGTGTTCGGACTTCGAAGCACCTAACCAATTGAGTCTTTTCAATTTCACTGCGGCTGTCCTGGGTGCCAAAGTAAGACACTGAGCGTCCGTTTATGAAAATAAAACTTTGCTCGACAAGCGCTTATAACCAAAATTTTCCGGAATCTTACCAGTAATTTTCTTATAAATAGATTTATTCACAGGCAGCGTCAGAACGAATAAATAACGTGTGATTGAATCTATCTCACCACTGTTTATATTTACTTTACTGTTTAAACTGTTTATATTTATTTTTCTAATGTAATTTCTAATGTAATTTGTGTAATTGTTGCTTATATTTTTATTTTTAATTTTAAATTGGTTCTTTTTAAATATTTCTATACGTCAATTGTTATATCTGAAAGTTTTATTTTTTATTCTCATTTGTTAATCATGTGTATCTGCATCTCTAACTGTAACAGTACCAAGCTATCCTCTGATCGTTTCTCTCATATTATGTACCATTGTAAGTTGTTTATGTAAATATATGATAAATAAATATATGATAATACCTTAAAAATGTTCTTGTTTATCCTAAACATATGTATGTAAGTGGAATGTATAAGTACTACCACTGGGCGTGCAATTGTTTAAATGAATACTAAAATATCGAAATAAAGGAAACACCGTGAAAATGTTGTGTAATACATGGAATTGGCAAATTTTATTAATGAACCTCAAGAATTCTAATTCGTTTTTCGTAGCGCACGCTTCGAAAAACTCAGAGACGTGGACGGCGATTTTTTTCACCGTTCCGTTGGCCCCGACATTCGAAATTCAAATCCCGCTATGTCTAGTGCTGCGCACGTTAATTCCATCGATCATTACTCTCGCTGCAATCCGCCAATCGCGAAAAAAAAATAAAAACACCGGCCACCCTACCTGCACCCCCGCCCACCCCGCCGCGCCCCTGCCTTGGGGAGATGTGATTTTTTTAAGTCATCCCGATTGGTATTACTGTTTCGTATTAACTACATACACGCCGCGTCGTATCATCACCGTTCAATTTTAAGGTGCGCATTTCGTCATTACGGCGGGTACCTCACTAATTACTGAGGACGGGGAGCGCTCTTCTAAACTCGTAATGACGTTTAATGCGAAAAAAAAATTTTTACCCACCTAAGAGGTGCACCCTCAATAGACTATGAAAGTATCTGCCTTAATTAGTGACGGTTTTCAGGAGCCTTTTGAAAGTATTCAATGATGATATTTAGTGCAAACTTCAATGTCGTTTCACGATGGTATTCTATGTATTAAAATATAACGGCACGAAAGTATGAAAAAGTTGAAGTGTAGTACCGATACCCATAATTTTAATTAAGCCACAGGTTGTAAGAGATCTTGTCGACGGTCAGCCTTGTAAATTTATACCTCCTTCACTTATTTTTATGTAATACTTAATTCAGATACTCGAATATAACAAACGATAGAGGTGGCAGTTATAGTAAAGGATTTAACATGTATAAGTTTCTAAATTAGATCAATTATTATTACATCAATACTCAGCAGTGCTCGTAAAGTAGCAAGTTTTTACATGGTCTTATAAAAATTAAAAGTGTATAGTGCTTCAAATACAATATTTGAAAAAAATTGTCAGTGCTTTTGTATTAAATCATTCTGTATATCGTGTAAAAGAACATACGCAAATTTCTACTGATAGTAGATTTCTTGAATCTGTTAGTAACTGTTTATCTCATCACAGACAGGATATCTTAAACATAAATATAGATCTGTCTTGTAGTAGCATAGAACAGAGCTACGATGTTGTAGCAGCTCTACGCAACTTTCGAACTCTACGATCAATATTGAACAATGATAAACATACCATGTATTTATAAAAACACCTCACGGCCTCAAATATAGTCTAATTAATAATTTAAATCATCACATCAGGCAGGGAGTCAGAGCTTATACAAAATTTGGGTCGATTTTTACAGATTGAGTTTAATAGCTTCATTACTATCACCTGACAAAAAATTCCCAACACCCGAAATTCTGTCTACCAGAGAAATATAGCTGGTTGCGTAATATCAATTTGATAATAAAACTCATACAAATAAACCCACATAAAAGGCGAGCAGCGAACGTAGAAGAATTTTTATTCCTTTTTCAATTTCGGCTCTACAATACAGTCCATTCGTCTTCTATATCTGTGTATATGTGTACAAGCGGGAATAAACAGGGGTGTGCCGATGTGTGCGTGCCTGCAGAGCCGGGCGAGCTTGAGCTTCATCGCGTGCGAAGCTCCATGCAAAAATGTGCATTTATACACAAACACCATCCACAATGACCCCCCACCCCTCTCTGTTCACCCACAGAGCCGGCCGTACATGGGACCGCTGCCTTTGTTTAATAGCTCCCGGTAAACTGGTCTTACCGCTAGAGTAGTTACAGATAACGCGGCATGCGGGCCCCCTCCTGTCATGTATCATGTATCCAGTTTAAAATTCGAACAAATAACTGGCCATCCGATTGTTTTTTAAAGTATTTAAGGGCATGGTAATTATAATTCAGACAAGATTGTATATTGTAGAGTGCAACAATACAATGTCAAAAATGCTTATCGATGTTATGATCGTAGTTTTTATTCAAGTAGGCTTATTGTTTCAATATGTTATATCCACTTAGCACATGTGATTTTTTGTGTTATAATTGAGACTTTAATTACGACGGTGGTTTATATATTAATATTTTGAAATGTTCATTCAACATTTTATTGCGCTGCAAGTCTATTAGAAAAAGTATTTTAAGCTGCGTTTTCAATTTTTAAAACCGTCCTTTCAAAGAGCCTTTTACTTTACTCAGCAAAGTATAGAGTTTAACGAAGCCGTAATTATAATGCTCAAAAGAATTCCTGTTTTTTTTTCAGACATTTAATGAAATGCCGGTTTTTCTTAAGTTTCAATGAATGAAAATGTAGACATTTAAAAAAAAATCGTCCGGTAATTACCAGACAAGCTTGCGCCATTTTTAATAAATTAAACGTGAAGGCGATGCGTCGGTGTCTACTTTTTGGCGGGAAGTCGAAGAAAAGTTGGAGTTCATATATATTTTATTATAAGTGCGGAAATATGTACCAAAACTTTAAAAATTTATTGTTGCAGATGAATACCGAAATTTTTAATTGCTACCTACAAAACAATGACAGAGATTAAGAATGCTGGTTGAATACTGACATTTCTTAGCACAAGTCCCATAGTCGGTTTTAATTTACGAACGTTAAAACTGAACGCGACCGACCAAAAGTTTACATCTACGGACGCGTACTTTGTATAAGAGCGGGCAAAGTTTCGCACACACCTACTCCGAAGAGGAATGAAAAAGGTTTGAAAAAAAAATTGCAAAAAGAAAATGAGGCAAGAGAAACTGTGTTATGAGGTAAGAAAGAGTGAGGCCACGGGCACGATCGCAATAAAACGATACTGCGTAAGGTCGGCGTCGGAGACCGGAAGTTGGTAACTTTTTTCTATACATTGGGCGAGGGAGAGAAGAAAATCTTCTCAGCGCAAGGAACAGTGAGCCGACGCGTCGATATGAATGACTCGCTTCTTCCAACAATAAGACGTTAACTGAGCGTTTAAATGTTTCGTTTATAATAGGCTGTATACGTCAAGTGACTATTTGTTATCTCGCTCTTAGTATGTGTAACATGTGGTTTCGTGACATCATATTTAAAAAAATATATTACTAACGGGAGACCATAAATTGTTTATAGAGTTTTATGTAATGTATGTAGAGACTATAATGAGTTTAGATGTAATCGTTTCGTTATTTATTTATTTATAGGGGTAATGTTTTTGAAATATTATAATTTTATTGCAACTTCTGGAATAAGTGCGCAGAGAAATGTAAGAAATATTTATGAAAAAAAAATCAAATTTCGTAATATTGTCGTAAAAGGAGAAACAAATTGTTTTATTGCCTGTATTTTTGTTCATATTAAAATAGCTTTATTATTCTACGTTAAATATTTTTGAAGCACAGAGTGCATGTAAAATTATAATGTAACAGTTCGAATAGTGTTGATAATAACATACACATACTTACAAATCATCGTATAATCATTGTAGAAAAAAAACAACAGCTTCCAAGTATTCTATAGGATTATAAAAGTGATAATAAACAGATTCGTCGCTACATAAACATGTAATGTATCCAAGTTGCGTTCATGCGTGAAGCACACTCGCGTCGCGCACAAGACGACATTGTGTTCTTGACCTATCTTAAGATTGCGGGCGCTAGTTTTTATCCCAAGATAAAACCGGTCCGGAGACTTCTGCACTAAAACATGGTTTATCTCAAGAAGAATGTGGATATCAAGTAAATTCCTTGCTTTAGTATTAGTGTCGATACTGGTTTGTCCGGTAATTCACATATATTGATCATGTATTGTATCAGTTGGTTCGATACTATTAGTGTTAATACATTTCTAAAAGAAACAAAATAGCCAGCTGTTATAAAAGTTGTACGCAAATATACAGACAGCAAAATTTTTTATGCAGAATAAATTAGTTTTGTTTACATGTTTACAAGCTCACGTTATAAAATATTAGTATCAATAGATTTAAATAAAATAAACTTTAGGCAGTAGTATCAGCCTGAGTAAAATTATTATTTGGAAGTAAATATACACACGGCAGAAATTTGAATTCGGAATAAATTCAAATTTCCCTTCACATTTTTACGCGGGCCATTTTGTTGTGTTAAAGAATTTGCTTCGATACAAAATTTGAGGCAAACTTATATGTATCATTACGCCGGTAAACTTCGAAGAGGTAGGCAGAGTAGTTTTACTTATAATCTGAATTCGGGAGAATATTTTGAAACACTTTAGATGATATAATTAATGAAATGACACTCATTCTTAGTAAATGTTAGCTAATCAGCCAAATTTATTGCTTAATAATAATATACTCCTATGTGATTAGACACAAATCTGCATGTAACATACATACATACGTACACAACTTATAGTTTTCTATAATGTACTAAAGCTTGTGTATAATTTGACTTGACTAGCGCGTTAGATTATAATCTATAAGAAAGTGAAGTGATGAAATTAAAAGTTCATTATTGTCAGGCGATTATTATTATTATTACGCTTATTTCGTTACGGGGTAGCCATAGAGTACCGAGTACCAAATATTTCAATCCTTGAAGACATTTATTTACGGTGCTGACGATCTGTTTCGTACCTGTGTAATACAACTTCATGTATCGCCAACTTAATTGGGTAACTTATAAGGCACATTAGCAATTTTTATAAGATAAAATTGTGCCGCCCACACATGATAAGCACGCCGCGTGACAAAGGACCTTGTATTGACCAGTGTATCACTGACCTACGTTAAGATCGCGTTGAACTAGTTTTTACTCCACTGGCATGGAACTGGTAATGGAACAGGTATCCGAGAGTACTCTTGTACCGTTCGCTAAGGGATTATTTTGGTTTTATTGCCCACATATTACACGTTCGCTAGGAAAATGTTGCGCGCGAATTTAAAATGTTGATATATAGTCACGTAGAGTTATTGAAGGGACCTCGTGTTATTTGTTTCAGCTACGATCTGTCTCACATGGTGAGCCGGAGTGTTATATGACATGTAAGAAGAAAACATATAAACCTGCCACTTGGAGGAAATTCGTCCTCGCCACTTATAGGACGTATTAATCCATTTTTTAATAGGGCTTACGTTTTATATGAGATTTTAGAAGTCAGTGTTTAGAATATAAATAATTAGATGAAAGAAATACTTGCTTTATTAAAACAACTCAATGTACTACTGGTCATGCCTAGCAAAAGTAAGAGGATGGGATATCTTTAAAGTAAATTATTTGTGATAGACTTTTTCAAGATTAATTTTTTTAAAGTTCATCAATCATAAGTATATGCTCATCATATGTACGGAAAGATCAAATACGTTTGTGCCATGCGTCCAAAACTCCAGGCAAGAAAGATAAATACATAAACTTCAATTCCATCCAGGATTTGAACCTGGTCAACGTTTCACAATAGTCCGTGTTCACATGCGTCCACCTGACGTCAGCGTCCATAGTATCAAAAGACCAACCAATACATTCACGTCACAGCCAATGCTAAAATTGGGTAGTTTGAAGTGACATTGGGTAGATTATTCTAGACGCACAAGCGGCAAGCACGTTAAAGACGCGGAAGCAAACTTTGAACAAGGAATTAAATTTGCATTGCGTTAAGCGAAAGGACTCGAGCGAAACACGTGGCTGTTGCACTTAATTGTTTTGCACTTCGCTAGTGAGCGAAGACTCTTCAGAACTTTCGATTCCTCCTTTTATGGCTGCCCAATATTTTGGGCTGGTCTCCCATTTTATTACCTTACTCCTGTGGGTATTGATTGAACGATTCCATTTGAAACATCATTACTGTATCCTTTCTTATGTCTTTGCCTTTTGCTTTGTATTACTTGAACTTCTGTCTTTTGGTTTAGTGGTTTTAGGTAACATTCAGGAGGGGAGTTTGATGTAAAGGGCAATTAATAGTTTATTAAATGTAACATCACGCCTATGGTCTCCGAAGAGGTAGGCAGAGGAGTGTAGTACACTCCCACGTTGCACCAGTTATGTTTACGTCCCACTATGGAATAGGTGGTGAGTTTATTGCCGTACACCATGCATGTATCCAGACTCTGAGCCACTACTAAAACATCCACTATCAAAATATCCACCACCAAAAATTCCGCTACCAAAAAATCCACTACCAAAAAATACTTAGTGCCAGAACTGGGATATGAACCCAGAACCTCTCGATTGACAGTCGCGCTTGCAACCAGTAAGAACAACGAGGAAATCAATATACTTACTCAAAATTTAATAACAGCAATTATTACTGATCATAACCATAAAGTGGTTATTTACTTGTATGACTGACCAATCATAACGTGCTTAAATAGGTACTAGTTCTAATTTAAGGAAAAATCTGTAACTGTCTCTGATC